>JAWZYU010000619.1:0-94000 GCA_038380435.1 Ryuthela nishihirai
ATCTATTTAGTGATTTTTCAGAGTCCATGCTATATCAGGTGGCCAGCTTACAACTTGTTACTATGGATATTTTATTTAATATTGCATTAGGTTATATATTAATTTTTCCTTTATTACTTCTCAGTTTTTCAGACAAATAACTTTGATCTTGTATCGTTTCCTTAAATTCTGGAAAATGAATGAGGTGTTGGATATGGAAGCAAAAAGGACTTCCTTGGCACAGAAATCAGTCCTCAGTCCTTCTTCAAGAAGGAAGATGGACTATAACCTGAACCATCTTCCCTTGCAGTAACTCCTATTTTGTTTCCCAACACTGCCAAGTTTGAAGTTGCACCATGCACTATTGAGTACAGTAAACTTTGACTTGTTTTATTAAAATTTTCTTTCACTACGATTCATCTGACAATACAAAATGCAGTTATAAAATCACATTTATCATCTATCTTACTGTTTAAGTAACCCAATAAACCCCTAATATATTGATCTTAGATAATAAATTACACCATTTCAGAAATGCATCTCCATAGGGACTATGTTATGACAATCCTGTACAGTGCCGATTTGGTTAGCACACCCATTCCCAGGAACATCTCCCTCACTAAACAGGTTATGCTTTTACTTATGTTGGGGGTAGCATGCACTTTCAGAATGCATAATTCAACAATATAACAAAAGTTTGCAGGAGAATTGTTAAATATTCTCTTATAGCAATTAATATACAAGAGCATAACAATTAAACATTCGTCTTCAAATTAGCTTACCATCTACCCTAATGTTACCATTCACAATGATTAATGCTAGTGTTCATTCTTGTCTTTTAACCTAAGTTATCAGTGTATGCATTCACTTTATGTGTATTAGTGTAAAATTTGAAGGGAGAACATCGTGACATAAAAATTACAATTATCTTCTTTACTGCTTTTCATAGCCATTAATCTATGACAGTGGTTCCCAATGACAACATTTTAGAAATTTATGGGAGACATTATTGAGTTTTTCAGTAGAAATAGATTAAATAAAATATTGAACAGTTCTCAGATTAACACAATTATTCAGATTTTGTTTCAATAGAAACACCTTAGAAATTCATGAATCTATTCATGAATTTCTAAGGTCATTTCTATCAATCCAAGTCATTCATCTATCTATTCATTAACCCTTCAGAGGCTCGTACTCTTTTTCAGACAAGAATGCTCATCTTGGGTCTCACAGACCCAGTGTATTGTTTCTAATTAAATAAGGTCCTAAGTTTGAAAATGAATTTACGATGCTTTATAAAACATTTATTAACTTGCTAAATCATGAAAAAAGAAAACAAAAGATTAAACCAAAGCATTTCACATTAAAAAAATTATATAAAACTTAATTCCCATGAAAAATACAAAAGCCCTATCAAAGCCTCCATTTCTTCTTTTGAGGTACATTTTGTGTCTCTTTCCCTTCCAAAATAGCTTTTTACATCCTCAATGTATTTGTTGGTGTTCTCAGCTATTATTGTGAGAATGTCCTCACTGATGAAATGGCTTCAGCATTCTATTGGACTTTTGCTAGCCTTTAGCTTCTCCTTTCACATCAGACAGTTGTGTTACAATATTATGTGATCAAGTTCTCAGAGCTGAATTTGGTTTGATCTTTTTCCATTTGGTGAGTACATCTTTCCCAATAAAGTAAGAATCTATTTCTATTTGTTCTACTTCTTCATCACTAGAAATTTCCTGTTCAGTATATGTTTCTTCTAGCCTGCTCTCTAAGCAATCTTCTTCAAGCTCTTCCTCCTCAAAGATACATCTGATTCAACTTCAAGGGTTTCTAACATATCTCTGAGTTGTTCAGTGTCTCTTTCATTGATGGATTCATGGTTAGGAATATTGGAAATTTTAATTAAAATATGCTAATAGGCATGGATGTATGCGTCATTTTTCTGCTGAGGTCCTGCCATCCTCTCAGGCCTTCTACTGTGGCATATAAACTGACAGACTCCTGTCAGACCTATGTGGCAAGCAGCTGTTTGAGGGGGTATTTTTTTTTAATAGAATCTGTAAAAAGATAAATATGATTTATGACTAATGTTAAACAATAAAATAATTGTTTAGTTCTTAAAAAATATAGCATCAATGTTCGCACTGGGTCTCTGAGACCTAGTTTTAACTTTTACCTTGTATGATATTTTCCTTGCAGGAAAATGCATGTTTTCAATACTCATTTGACTAGAAGATAGAATTTTGGGAAGGTATTGGAAATTGCACCGTTGTCACAAAATTCTTTCACCAAGAAAGGCAAATATAAAAATGACATAGGTCTGTCAGACCCAGGGCACGCTCTGAAGGGTTAAAATACTCATAATTTGTATATACAGCAAATACGATTTTAACTAGTTTTATGCAGGAAACAATATTAATTCAATGAAGAGGGCATTAGAAATGGTAAGGAGCATTGGGCTCATAAAGGTTGGGAACCACTAGTCTATAATGACTTGTTAATATTTTCATTTTCTTTAATCCCTTAAGCTCTTTTAGTTCATTTTATGTCTTAATTATCCTAGCACTACAGGACACATGAAATGTGAATTATTAGCATATAAACTTGAAATACAAACAAAATAACATTAAAAAATTTTCAAGTTAGAATGTAATATATTCCCTCCCAGCAGAATTTTAGCTGTAACAGGTGGTAAAAAATGTTATTGTGACTAAATAATAATGTTAATAAAAACTAAATAACAATATACCCCCTCAAGCAGCTGCTTGCCACAGAGGTCTGACAGGAGCCTGTCAGTTTATATGCCACAGTAGGAGATCTGAGAACATAATAAAAAATGTTATGTATATTGTAACAATGAAATTTGTTGCAACTTTAATGTCTGTATAAACCACAGGTCCTTGAAAATATTTTAAATAAAAACACAAACAGCAAGTTAAAAAGAAAGTGGGGGGGGGGAAACAGCAGACATAATAAATAATGCAACATAAACACATTATAATATCTTAGCATATGTACACACTGGATAATACAAGTTGAAAGGAGAGAATGAATGCTAGGATAAAACATTAAGAACAGTAACAGCATATGGAGAAAATCAAAAATTTGTTTGCAGGAGAATGGTTAACCCTTTATGTTTGAATATGTTTACACACAGTACAAGATGAAAAGTCTGAATATTCAAACTATGTCTAACACAAAAGTTCTAAAAATATATCACAATTCCCATTATAACTAAAAGATAATACTACTGTAATTTAAATAGTGGCATGCAAAAGAAATTTAAATCAGGTCACAAGGGACATATTGTTTTGCAGCATATTAAGTGCATGTAAATGCTACCTGTAAATAAAGTCATCAATATGCAATGAGTGCACTGTTGACTAATTTTGAATTTAAGAAAAATAAATTATTCCAAAAACACAAAAACATTTGAAATATGAACAAAATAACAAAAACATTTTGAAGTTAGAAAGTAATATGTTCTCCCCCAGCAGAATTTAAGCTGTAATTGGCAGTAAAAAAATCTTTCTTATATTAAATTCTGGATTACCATTAATAAAATCAAAATAATTAACATAACCTTAAAAACTTACATTAACAATTATTGGTAAGCCTCCATAGTAGAGTGGTTGAGAGCAATATGGCCACATGTAGGGACACTCTGTAAGATCTAAATAACTTGGACTTAGTGTGGCCTGAGGACGGTAGCTACGAAGAGCTTGGTATGCTCGCACTAGGTCCAGCTTACCCCAGCCCTGCTCAAATATTGGTACCCCTTGCAGACGTCGTGCTGAAGCCATTAGTGCTTGTTTCATGCTTGCTGGGTTAATGGCACCACCTAAGTGTATTACACCACTAAAAGGATAAAAATATACTTATTGCTTCTAAGATATCGACATGAAATTATTAAACTTAATTACAATCTATTTACAGTGCTATGAGTATTATCAAAGGGAGAATATGGATACTACAATTAAGTATTGAGACTATTAACAATATAGTATTATGTAGTCATAGAAAAACCTGAGTTGTTTCAACCTTGAGTAACACTTTTTTGCTGCACATATAAGTACTAAATGATCAAATTACAAGGACTTCCAAGATTCAAGGCATATGAAAAGGTTTTGAATCATATATGTACTCCTTAGATTTTCCATTTAAAAACCTGTATTTTCATTAACTTTCTCCAAAAAATTTTCAAATAAAGTATTGGAGAACACATTTCATAAATTCAATTTTTGAAATAAACTCTCCTCAGACTAATACATATATACACTAAGTGCTCACTGAATTATGATCACCTACCTAATACTTTGTGGACCCTCCTTTTGCCTAGAGAATGGCTCCCACCCAGCATGGCATCAACTTCCCGAGGTGTCTGTAGAGTTGTATGAGGATCTGCAACCAAGTTGTTGAACTGTGGTCCACAGCTCCGGTATTGAGCGGGCTGGAATATCCAATTGCCTAACCTGGCATTCCTCAACATCTCACAGATGTTCAAATGGGTTAAGATCAGGCAAGTTCGGCAGTCATTTGAGATGTCTCATATCAGCACTGTATTTGTTGAACCATTCCTGCACAAGGCAGCTCGTGTATTCAGAAAATACGCAATGCATTATATGAAAAAAGCCTCTCACTACTTTTTGTTAATTTTATTAGGCATAAAAAATTTCAAAAGAAAGCTGTATGCTAATCAAAAATGTGCACTGCCCCCCCCCCCCCCTGCCAATTATGCATGGGCTGCACAAAAAGCATGGGCATACAACAGGTTGGTTATTCATGTTGAAATAAAAAAATCCTTTACCTTTAGTAATGATGCAGATTGAAAGCCAGATTTTCATGTCATTATTTTTACAATTATTGTACTATCACTTTAATACACAATAATGCTGTTTGAAGATAAGCACCCTTTGAGCAAGCATAGCTTATGTTTTTAAATATATTAACTTTCATTGCTTCTTATGTAATGTTAACAATTTTAACATAGCATGCATGAACTCAAAGAGACTTTCAGTTTATAAAAGTTCCAAAGATTTTTAGGAATATATTACCATATTTTCATTATTAAAATAACTTAAAATTCTCTGTCATTGAGCAATAAAATTTTTAAGCTTATCCTTTAAAAATTTGCTAAAAACTTTTAACATGCAAATAATTTGATGGATAAACTTAAAATTTTCATCGCTCAATGACAGTGAATTCTAAATTATTTTAATTAATTTCTGAGCAAGAATCTTTTTATTTGTGAATTTTCACCATCTTACAGGATATCCATAGGCCTTCAGTAATGATGCAGTGACTTTGCTATTGATATCTGTTGCTGGTGATTGCTTTCTGGCATTAACTTGCTATTTATTGTTAGTCAGCTGTTCTTTGCTGTCACTGCTGCCAACTGATGTTGTTGGCTGCTGTCACTATTGTAACTCAAAGTCCTCATACTAGTCCTTTTTTTACTGCATGAAGTTTGTTGATGTCTTTGTAATTAATATTCAATAACATTTGAAGTTGAGACGTTTTGGGTGATTATAGTCCACAGAATCTGTTACATATATCCTTTTTGACATGCTGAACTGTAAACCACTATTTGCTCAAGTAGCTTTAACGTTTGAAGTTAAACAAAACAAACATTTGATAAACCAAATTTTAAAACCATTTGACACAGTGACATGTTTTGCCATGAGCTCCTGCAGGGCTTCATCTGCCAAACTTTACAATGACAACATACAAATAAGTATCTCCACTGGTGTTAGTTTCTGTAATTATGGTTATGCTCTTGCAGCAGGAGATTCCACATTGCTGGGATGGGTGATATCTCCTGATGCAAATATTTTCCCTATGCGTATTAATCATTATGTTTTCTTTGTATTGCAACTAAAACTTTTTTGGGGAGGGGGGCTGCAAATGTTTAAATGTATAATTATATACTTTATTTCATTATCTATAATTGTTTGTGACAGTGCCTTTTTTTACAGCTTCAATAATTGTGCATTATGTTTGATGACTACATGCTCTCTGAGCGGTAGAATGCAAAATATAGTCATCAATAACAGAATTATATGGGTAAAAAAATATTCAAACCTCATCAACAAAGTAACAGCTCCAGCAACAACAGGAGATGCAACACTTGTACCAGAGAGAGATCTGCAGCCACCTCTGGAATGAAATATATATATAACCCCTATTAATCATTAACAAATATCTCATTATTATGTACACATTTATTTCCTTATAGTAACTGAAATCTTATATATATTTTTAGGAAAAAATATATTAAATTAACTTGAAACTGAGTACCAAATTATGAAACTTAATTTGTATTATCGTATAAATTAAAAACAAAGAATAGCTGAAGCAGTAACCACTATATTTTTCTCACAATACAGAGAAAAGTATTTTTACTGTTAAGCCTTACTAGGGTATATAATTATATCAAGTTGGGTTGGATTGTTTTACCTCTGAGCGGCACTATTTTGCACACCATGGGCTAAATGACCAGGTCACATGGATCCCGAAGGCTCAGAGAAGGTTGGGGGAGGGGACCCACTGGAACAGCTGTTGGGAGACAGATGGTAGCCTCCCGTCAAGGCCATCCAGCGTGTTCTTTAACGTGCACAGGGTATGGCTCTCCCGCACACAGAGCCACGGCTTAACGCCCCATCCGACGGACGGCGGCCTTTCCAAGCCCATCGGTGTCCCCTACTGACCGTGGGCGGGGAATTTTGCAGAGATAAATCTCAATGCTGACCCAGCTGGGACTCAAACCTGGGAACTACAGATTACGAGCCTGGCACGCTACCGACTGAGCCACCCCCGTCCCAAATTATATCAAGATAGGTCAAGTTAAACCAATAACACTGATATAAGATTATATAATCTATTTCTCTCATGACAGCGTTAAATTCATGCAATCAATTAACCTCTTATGTTAAAAATAATGTGAAAGATATGAGCAGAGCATTAAAGCTTGGTAAAATGTGTTACTCATAGTTTGTATTTAGGTCAATGTTATAATTTAGTCAATTAGTGTTAATTTCAATTATATCAGTAATAAAATAAAAATATTACTCTAATAAATAGCAGTAGTACTTATTAATAATAACAGTAATAATCAAAATAAAAATAGATCTAGGAGTTTCATCCTGAGACATCATTTTCACCCATAAAACAAAAGCATCATCATGCATAAATTTAGATTTATTTGCCTGAAGATTTCAAAAATTAAAAAAAAGAAGTTTTAATGAATGAGCAATTTTAAAAAATTATCTTTCTCCAAAACGCCAAAAGAATGGAATCCCAAAATGCAAAAAATTTTTAAAATGAAAATTATTAACACTCTATTATAGTTAGTCATTACTCGAACTGGACATAAGTCACTAATTTTGCCTTGTCATTTTCTGGAGATTCCCTAGCATGATGTGTTGCATGACATTATCAAATGTTTCCCATATTGCCACTAATATATATTGTGTCCCTGACAAGATGAGTGATCCATACGAAATGCCAGTCAGAACTAAATACATTCCTTTAAGGGCATGTTTTTATTTACTAAAACCAGGAATAAGAGAATTTATAATCAGAGATGAGATAAAAGTCTACTATTACTGACATTTGAATTTTTGCTTTTCAATTAGTTAGCAATTATTGGAGTATCCAGGGAAAAAATTACATTTTTACGTTGTGTTCTTCTGTGTTGCTAATTTGCATAGTTTCAGCAGGACAGGTCGTTGATGTTGCAGATCATATAAAAGCTCAATGTGTGGGAAATTAGTTCATATATGGTATATATGTGTTTCAAAATGTGCATTGAAAATTTATTGTATTTTACAAAATGGGCATAAAGTTCGAAATCTTGGTTCTGTTGCACCATTACTGGACACAAGGGTTTAAAGTGGCTGAAGCAGCAAAAAATAAATGAAGGTGGTGTTGCAATCACTCAGACAGAGCATATCTGGTTCAAGAAGTCAGTGGCTAGTGACATGAGCTTGGAGAGGAAGGTTAATATTCAACGAGTATCTGCAAAATTGTCAGTCAAATCAGGAGTATCTAAATCCACCATTGCTGACCACCTGCACAAGCTCAGAAATGTCTACAGATAATGGCATGAGGCACCACATGAATTAATCCTAGCTCAGGCTCAAAAATGCATCGAGATCTGCAAGGAACTGCTCAAGCATCAACATGACACTTGGTTCATCAAGTGGAGAGTTACTGGGGATGAGAAGTTGATCAGCCTGAGTTACCCAGACACCTCCAATCAGTGGCTGGACTCAAGTGAACAAGCTTTACTTGCCCCAAACATGGCCATTTTGAGAAAAAGGTCATCCTATGTGTCTGGTAGAATTTCATGGTTATGATCCACTTTGAGCTTGCTCCAGATGGCTAGGCTATCAATGTTGAATTGTATTCCAAGCAGACGAATCAGATAATGATAAACTGAAGCACCAGTACCCTGCTTTAGTCAACCAAAAGCGAATGCTCCTTCAACAGGACAATGCCGAGCCACATACCACCATTCAGACCCAGGTAAAGCTTCAGGAACATGATGGAATAGAGCTCCTGCCACACCCATGCTGGGTGTTGCAGAGGCTCTATTCATCACCTGTTTCAGGTGATGACACGTTTTCACCATGATAGGCATTTTGCTGTTTTGGACAAGGTCGAACACAAGTGTCAAGAGTTCTTCACCTCTAAACCAAAGGCATGGTACCATGCTGATATTGAACACCTTGCAGAGAAAGTGGGTACAAACTCTTGAACACGATGGTGAATACTTTGAAATATAAGCATTGATTGTTACAAGATTCCAAGCAATCATATTTGTACATCGGAAATGCATTTTTTTCTCTCGACACCCAAATGCAATGTTTGCATGCAAATAATTAATACAAATATTAGTCTTTTTACCAGTTAACAGTGCAAGTGTAATTAAAAGTTAATGACAAAATGAAAAATGCATGAAATTATAGCTGTGCTGATACACCACGTGGCCAAAATATTATGAACACTAGATAATGTGCCAAGTATCATGAAACATGCCAATGAATGCAAAATTTCCTACTAATGTTAGTATTCTATATCCTATGAGTTCTATAAAAGCCATAAAGGCATGGCGGAAGCAAAGTAAGTGCAACCAGATAAAAAGGTTGATCTGATTTACTTTAAAAGGGGGTTCATTGTTAGAGTGCAACAAGCAAGAGCAATCATAACAGAGGTGATGGAACTCAGTGGAAAATCACACGGCACAATATCCCAAATGTATGAAGAATGGCAGCAGTCTCAAAAAATGTCCACCAATCATGGCAAATGCGAGAGAAAAAAGACTCTGACATTTGTATGGCAAAACCGAGTTGCTACAATTCATCAGCTAAGAGAGATTACCACTAGCAGCAATTTAAAACCCATTTCAATAAAAACCACAGCAGAGAATTGAAAACTTTGAAATTTGGAAAGTGTACCATGATACAAAAGCCATTCCTTTATGAAAACAACAGGATTTGGAACTCCAATGGTGTACAGAGTGGTGAATCTGGTCAGTGGAGGACTGGAAATCCATGGTCAGATGAATCCCATTAAACATTACTTTCAACAAATGGTCAACAAACTGTGTGGCAACAACAACATGAGCAATGAACCCATTTTGTGTAGCTTCTACTGTTCAAGATGGAGGCAGTATGATGGTGTGGGACACATTTTCTTGGCATGGATTAGGCCCTCTGGTTTCTATGCAGGGTCGCATCACTACCCAGAAGTATAAAAACATCTTGGATGATCAAGTGCTACTGATGATGAATCATTTTTACCCTAATGAAGATGGAAAATTCCAGGAAATGTGCTGAATCATCATTCTCGAATCATAAAGGAGTGGTTTGAGAAACATGGAATAACAGACTTTTATCACCTTCCCTGGCTTACACAATCACCTGATATTAATCCAACTGAAAACATATAGGACAATTTGGAATACACTATTCAAATGATCAGAACTCTGCCCACTTCACTTTGAGATGCCCCAGCCATTTTGCAGGTAGAGTGAATTAAAATCTCTCCTACTGTATTTAGAAAGTATGTGGAAAATGCCATGTCAAGTCCAGGCTGTCATTTCTCACCACAGAGGCCTGACAAAGTATAAGGTATAGGGATTTATCAAAATAATGGAAACACCTACTGTTTGTGGAGAACATTTTATTAATAAGCTGTAGGCCCACCTCGGGCATTCAGAACAGCAGCAATTCGACATGGAATAGATTTATACAAGTCATGCATATAAGGTAATGGAATGTGAGACTATTCTTCCTGTAAAATATGGCCCAACTGTGCCAGTGATGCTGGAGGTGAAAAATGTGATCTGAACTTGCATTCCACATATTCCCACAAATGTTCAATAATACTGAGGTCTGGAGATTGAGGTGGCCAGGATAGCTGCTGTACCTCATCCTCATGCTCTGCAAACCACAACTTGACATGTTTCACACAATATACAGGTGCATTATCCGCTTGAAACCAGAGACAGTTATTAGGGAACAATGCCTGCAACATTGGGTGCAGGTGGTCCCCGAGAATGGATTTTATGTTGCAGATGTAACATGACCTTGCAGAATAACTAATGACCCTAACAAATGCTGTGATATGGCAACCCACAGCATCAGGGATCCATCTCCATGCTTCAGTCAGAACCAAATGGGGTGGTATGCTTCTGCGGGTTTCACTCTACCAGTGGTGGGAAACAATGTGTAGCATGATTCATCAGACCAGATGACACATTGCCAGTCTTTATATGCTTTGCACCACCTTACACATTTTGCTGCATTGATGTTGGTAATTAAGAGGTTTGTGGATTGCAGCACAGCCATAAATACCAGCACGATGAAGTTCCTGATGAACTGTTATGACAGAAATAGGATCATTCCAACTGGTGTTCAACTCTGCTGCTATTTGCAGCGCCTTGGTCTTGTGTTTCTGTTGTACAATCCATGTCAACGTTTGCCTATCCCTATCTGACAACTTCATATGGCATCCACAATTTGCATATTTGGAGGCAATGCTCTGTCCTTTTTGATAGGTAGTCATAATCTTCGACACAGTTCCTCATGTTACACCTACTATTTCTGCCATTCTGGTTACTGAAGTTCCTGCAAGACACACACCAGTGATCATGCCTTTTTGAAGGTCACTGAGATCTGGCATTGTCGACAATTACACAACAAATAATTGTGCCTGTGGCACTGTTATATGATAACCAATATTGTACTCCCCTTTATATACTTCACATCACAGGTGACATCATTCCTGCATTATGTATATGGCACATTGCATGTACTCCAGTTGCCATCAGTGTTTCCATTATTTTGATAAATCCCTGTAGGTGTTCATAATAATTTGGCCAAGCAGTGCATCTTATAAGAGAAACACTGAACTAAATAAATTATATTATAATTAGTTATAATTATTAATTTTTATCATTGCTTGAAGGACCAAAATGCTTAGCTTGCACCTTAGTTGTGCAAAAAAAAAGGGGTTCTTCATGACTCCATGGTAAATAGAGACCATGAAAAACTGTCACAAGGAGAAAATAATAACAATGCACTAATTTTGATAATTTGATTTGGTCATTTTCTAAATGTGTCCATTACATTACTGCAACTCCAGAGTTGTTGTCTTTCTGAAGCCAGAAAGCTGAATATTACAATAATGCCCCAATATGGAAAATGGGAATTTAACTGTAGAGCAATAACTATAATTTCCCAAAAATTACATAAGTGTCAAATACAGAATATGTGTTACTTGTTTATATATGTGTGATTATCATCACCTGTGTGATTTTTACAGGTTACAACCAGATTTATGTGACCTATATATCATATGAAACTGAATCATGATTTAAACCTGTATCCATCTAGCCCTGGTTTAGATCATGGTTCAATTTCATATGGCTCAAATGGCAGCCACGGGCCACATCCAGCCCAAGAAATAAAATTTCTTACCCACAGAGAATGTGCAAAAAATTTTAAAAACATGAAACATTTATTTTTGCATGAAGAAAAATGCAAATGAAATAAGAAAAAGAAATAGACATATATGAAACCTACTAAATATATAAACTAGAAAATTGACCTGACATTGGTCAGTTCTTAATTCTCTACAGATAGCACTCCTCACTCCACAATCTTTTACATGACATACAACTCATTACAATTGATACTCCTCTATGAACTTTTCCTCCCGCTTTTGGGAACAGGAAGGAGGTTATATATATAATTTGAGGTAGCCCATAATGCTCCCCATGTCAGAAGTTTCATTTGAAATAAAACTAATTATGTTCAGAAATTATTATGAATTTCTCTTATTTTTTGGTGGGGGGAACACTGTTTTGCCATCAATACTAAATTTTGCATACTGAATTTGGAGATATTAGCTCTTACCATTTAGGGCAAATTCTTCTCCCATTTTCATTTGGAGGGTTCTTTTGGAGGAAGAGGAGGGAGGTTAAATCCTTAAAGTTCTTTCAACTTACATGAGAGGAAACAGTATACCAAAATGACTGATAACAAAAAAAATACAACCTTTATTAAGAGAAATCCCTCCCCAATCTTATGGAGAGGGGGGGGGGGAGTAATCCTTACATAAACACATGGACAGAGAAAACTGCATAACCAAATTTGGTAGATCTACCTCTTATTCAGGAACAGTTTTACCCCATTTTCTCATTTTTTGGGTGCAACAAATGATTATGAGAGTTATAATCCTTACATTGCTCTAAGTTACAATGAGAGGATAATATATGTCTCTATCCATGTATGTTTTTTGTCTTTGCCCTGTAAACATTTTTTACTTTCATGTTTGGCCTGCAAAAAGATCTGAAATTAAAAAAAAAAACATAAAAAAATTCTGGCCCACTTGAAAATATAATTGAGTAGCCCCAACATAAACAAATATATAAATAGCATTCATAACTTATAAGCTTTACTGGTCAAACTCTTTTTTTCCCCTCTGAACTTTTATCTTACACACAACAGAAAACCTGATAGAAAGTTAGCTGCAACTATTAAAAAAATTATTTTGGAATGCCAATTTATATATATATATAAGTGGTTCCCAACTTGTTTTAAAAGCAACAGCAGACCAAAACTGATTTCCTTTGGCCCTTTCAACAAAATGGAAGTGTTGAGGAAATAACATTAGAACATATAAAATCTATTTAAAAGAATGCTATAAATAAATATTGAAAGATAATGAAAGAGAGAAAAAAGCATAGAATTGAGCCATAGGCAGTCTCTTTACATTCTCTGTATATTAAAATAAATGCAACACATGTAGAAGTAAAAATTTTATGTTCATTGTAGACTTGATGATTCCATGTGGCTCATTTATACAGAAGTTAGTTAATGCATTATTTTGCTACAAATGAATAAGACATAACTTTAAAGACAAATTAATTTCATCTTGCACTGTAACGAAAAATAATTTAAAAATTACTTACTTAATACTTGATCCTCTAACACCAGAGCCATAGGTAACAATGTCTGGCTTCACTCGACCATACCCAGTAGGAAGCTCCTTTAAAAACAAATTTAACATGCTGTCAAAGGAACAGAGCACTTACATTTTAAATTTTATTCACTACGTACAGACCATATGGTAGATACAAACTAGTCATTTTCAAAACAATTTATAGTAATAGCTAATCCATACACTAGGTATTGAATATTCCTAAAAAAATAATAAAATATTATGTAATGGAAAAACTTTTTTAATTGTTACATACTAGAAGCCAAATTTCCATACAATAATAACTAACAAGTAAGCTACCTGTAGATTCAAGAAGATTTAAGAATAGGAGAAAAATTGGCCAGCTGAATAGGCAAGATACAAATCAGAGATGAGTTAGGGCCTAGGCTGGGGCTTGAAATAGAACAGAGCAAGGCTACATAAAAGAAGACAACATAAAAGAGGACTAGTACAAATTGAAATAAGAAATTAAAAAAAACGCTGTTAGAATTATTGGTCCTATACAAATGAAACAATAGCTAACAAAAGAAATAGTAACCTACTGAAAAAGACAAAAATATAATACAACATATAAAAAAGTACAAAAAAGAATAGCTTTTGCCCTTATATGGATATTAATGTGCAATGTAGTTTGAAACCTGAGAAAGATTAGCTCAGACAAATACTGTTATTTGGGTAATAATAATAAGCATAATAGAGAAAATAAAAATAAATAAAAAGAGTAATATAATAAACAGAGAGCTTCAGAGAATTAACTTTGTATGGAAAAATATTACTTCAGACGACAGAATGTTTTGATGTTTGTTGGCCACCAACCTCCAAAATGGAGATTGCCATGAATAATTAATAATTCCCCTATTCAAATACATCTTTTGCAGATGTTCATTAAGTTTTAATTATATATTTATTTTTTCTCTCGAATTCATAGAAAATGAAGTATACGTCTTAATGAAAGTTGGCTTTAAGTACCACAACATTTCCAACATAAAGCATGATTGTCTAATGAAATATTAATTCTTCTTATACAAGTCTATTCTTTCAGATATTAAACATTTTGAAAAACAGTCATATCACCTAATTGCTATTGATGTGGACAAGACTTGTTAGAAGCTTCTTTAAGTGATATTTCCAAATGAAAACATAATTTTAAAACTGCAAATTGTCATTTACTCAAATTCAAACCTACATTATTCAACTGTGATAAAATATAAACTAGAGTCACATTCCGCTAAATATGAATTTTTACATCCAGTGTTACTCTGTACTTTGACACCTTTCCGGTTGAAAAATAAAAAATATAGGTATGTTTATATTTTGGAGAAAAGTTATCCCAAGCCACTATCGAAAAAGCTATGAACGTGTGAATGACAGTTACTGTGGATCAACATAGGTTTATCAAATACAAATCTTCAATCATTTTATTTTAAAGGATTGTAAATTGCCTAATAATTAACACCAAAAACATTGAGCTGTCACATGACCGAGTGGTTAGCACGCTTGGCTACTGATCTAAAGAACCTGGGTTCGAGCCCTGAGTAAAGCAAAACATTAAATAAAATTCTTTGAATGTCATGAATGTACTTCAAAGTATATGAATTGTAAAAATTCAAAATATACCTATCTTCCTCTATGTGCTCTAAAAAGGAAAAAAAAATGTGAAACACACTGATGTGGAAATCACTTACTCAATTCATATTAGCTTCAAAGGAAAATAGGGTGTCAGATATTTTCTTTTGAGTTGCAAAGAGAAATTGGCTTGTTATCTAATTTCCTTTGAAACTGATTGAATTAAGTGGTTTCATTATTGACATGTTTAACTTTTTAGACTCCATAAAGGAAAGTTTGTTTAAAATATATTTTATTCTTTGCATTTCAGTGGCAACTTCACAAAAAACTTTGTCACTAAAAACACTTATCTTCCCCCTCCTTCAGAAGAGAAAATTATTACATTCCTTATGTCATTTGACATGACTTTTTAAAATTGACCGCCATTAAATTTCCCTCCCCTGTTTTGTGGGGATGAAAGAGTGAGCAAATATTGAGGTAGCCCATGATATTCCCATGTCACAAGCTTTCATTTCACACATAACTAATTATGCTCAGAATTAAAATTTGAAGGTACACGAGAACAACCATTTACACATTTGTTGGAGAGAAAGAAATTGTGGGGACAAATTTTTGTAGCCTATGATACTCCCCATGTCACAAGCTCTCATTTAGCACATTACTCATTATAACTGGTCACAAGTTGGAAAGATATGTTGGAACAAACATTTTGGCAAACACAGAAGCAGATAAATAACAAAAAAAAATAAGCAAATAGGTAACATGATTTGAGCACTGATATATTTGAATATGTACTTATTAAGCTGACTTTTAATTGTCATTTTTAAACCAATAAGAAAGCTTACCCAAGTAGTCATGCCTCTGGATGAGAACCTTGCAATTTGATCTTCAAAGTTAATTCCTCCAACTCCAATCACATCCATCTGGTCAGCTGGGTTGTTCAATGTTCTGAATAACACAAAAAAAAAGTCAAGAGAAATATATTTATATGAAAGATAAAAACCAAAAAATGCAATTAATGTAAAATATGTATCTAAATAAACAAATGTGCAAAGTATTTTAAGACAGCATATATAAAGAGTAATTTTTGTCTATTAAGCACAAATATGAAAATATTTTATATATGTAGAAAAAAGTATTTGATTTTTACATTTTGCAAATAAAAAACTCAAGCTTACCAGCACAAAGAATGAAGAATCCTAGAAATACCTAAAGTAGTACATATTGGTTCATCATACAACACAAAATTCTCAATAAGAACATTTAGGGTGCCTTCCCACTTACCGCTCGCCACATTGCGCTGCTCTGCAAGGACAAGTCTTTGAAGACTGTGCATCTTCTGGAGCCAGTAATCAAACATCACTTCCTTTCCATTAGCCATCACATGACTGCAACTGAAATAGGTTCTATTTCTATTCTCACTACATGGTACGCAAGCAACCGCAAGCAAAAGCCAATCAAATGGCCACTGACAAATGACGTTGCTAGAACAGCCGAGCAAAAGTAGATAGTGAGCATTTGGAGATATTTCACTAATGGAATATCTGCATATATAAATCTTTAACGTTAAAAAAGATTTTCTTTTGCAACCATACATAAAGTTTTGGAAATATATTTGGGAGTAGGATTTTTTTCTAGGAGTAGCTAAAAATTGTAAAAATGCAAAAATGCATATAAAATTTAAAACATTTACATTTTGGGCGATTCTCTCCATTAACCATGCTGCTGAGCATAAATGAAATTTTTAACTTTAGCTGTTCCACTTGATGATAAGGAGATTGATTATTTACACAAAGGAACAAAACAGAAGACAATGCATTCCATAATATCATATACGAGTAATATTTTAGTATAACGATTTTAATATATTATCATTCATTATTCAATTACTGCTTACTCTAATGTAAGTGGTATCTTTCTCTGATTACCTATGCTGAATATCTGAAACTTGAAATAAATTTATATATATATTTATGCAATTGGAAAGTTGGGATAGTTCAAATAATGCCATACTGCATTACATGTATATCCTTATGATTCCCATCCTGTCAAGACATTAACTTTTAGAGTAACAAATAATATGCAACACATTAGGCAATTGGTGTAGACCTTTAGAAAATTTTTAAAAAGGAAATAAATTATCCATATTATATGCATATTACAATAATCCTATTGAAAATGCCATTAAAAATAATATAGAGGAGAAAGTGCTAGAGAATATTTTATGAAAATAGAACAGGTTCTTGTTTGAGCTTTACCCTACCATTATTTTTTCCAAACAATCTGATGGATTGTTTACTTCAAAAGAAGTTGTCAGTCATTGCTGTTAGTGTCATCTCTTGACACTAAAAGCAAAAATTTCGAATTGCTATCAATGCAAACCTAATGGCATTCATATTCCATCACCAAAATTTCCAGCCCATATTCATATTCATTTAAAATTTTACAGTTTTCAAAATTTTCCATCATTTATTACAGAGCCCCATTAAAACTTTTTTGGAGATTTGAAAAAGTGTGAATCATTGTAATAGTTCATCAATCTTATTAAACCCAAAAGGAATTTTTAATTTACCTCTACCAACAAAAAAAGTTGACTGTCTACAGACAGACCACAAAGTAAAAACAGCTATTTTGGGTGGGTTTTTACCTATGAGTGGCACTTTTCTGCACACCATGGACTAAATAGCTATTTTGGAAAATTAGCTAAGAACAATTCTAAATACATCTTACCTTATTGTTAGTGCCAATCTTTCACCTGCAAATATTGATTTCCACAATTCTGTGTCCTTTCTTCTAAATCACCAAAACCTCTTTAGATAAACAACAAAAAACAACAGCCAAAATCTCTTTAAATTTGGCAGGTGTCATACATAGAAAGTTTTTGTAACAGTGTCAGCCTCTTGAATATTAAGTATTAAATTGTGAAAATCGCCTAATCTTTTTCTATCATTAAAAATCTCACATGCCCATTTAGTGTGATTTTTTTTATTACCATGCCTATGATTAGCCAAGGCAAGTAATATTAACCATTAACGAAAGAGCAAACTTCTTTTCCTGGACATAATGTTTACTATAGAGTGAAAGAAATGTCAGAAAGCACAGTAGATTTTGCAGAGACAACAAAGCAACCATTCCATGTTATTTGCAGTGAGAACCAATGAGCTTAGTTCTTTGTTTCAGACCATGCGTTTAGTGTGGACGCTACATCCGTCACTTGCAGAGCAGCAAGTGACATCACAATGTGTTTGCGATGCAGAGAGTGGTAAGTGGGAAGGCACCCTTACACTACATTTAAAATTTATTTTAATATACATAAACTCACACTAAAGATTACGAAAAATTAATTTCATTACATTACTCATATAAATTAAATGTAATAATGTACATCTTATTTCCATCTGGTAGAGAAATTCTTTCATTTCATAAGCAATTTCTTTAAGATGTTCAAAAACAAAAATGCACTGAAAAAAAAAACATGGTGAGAATTCAATGGTAGGCAAATAGTTTGGCCAATATGAGTAAATATAATTGAAATGGTCAAGACAAAAAAGATCACAAATATTAATTTTATTACATTACTCATTTAAATTAAATGTAATAATGCACATCTTATTTCCATCTGGTAGAGAAAATTTTTTCATTTCATATGCAATTTTTTTAAAATGTTCAAAAACAAAGATGCATTGAAAAAAAAAACATGGTGAGATTAAGTCCTGTTGATGGAACTTCCTTTATCTTAATCAAAATTCTTCTACTCATTTTAAAGCACTAAAGAACACCCACAAGGACTGCCATGTTGCTGTTAATTCTATTCTCTCAAAAATTATTAAGTCTGAAGAGGTGGAAATCTAAAGGACAAAAGTTTCGACAGTAAGGGCAGTGATCCAGGATTTACCAACCCAGAGTGTTGTGATAAGTCTTGTTAGCAGTATAGGGCCAAGCAATGTTGTGAAGAATGATCCTTTTGACTTTTTGGGATATAGTATGACTAAACACATGCACACAAATATGGTTAATACGTGAAGGATGGAAAACAAACTGAACATAAAAATGACAACAATTCACTGATGTTTATGGGAAACGAAGAAAAATTCTGGGACTAATTTTAACCAAACTTCATATATCAAGGTGACAGTGAATCATGCTAATAGAATGCTGATGTCTGACTTTTATGTGAATAGGAGCCACATTTACACTTTCAAGTTAAGGAATAGGCATATCAATTGTATAAACATAATACATATTTTAACACTATCCAACATTTATGTGTGTGGAAATAAACAAATGTAAAGTCAAACACTTTATTGAAGCAATTTAATTTTGGTAACATTTTTACATTGAGTTCATTACAGAGCGTACTTATTATTTCTTGTCTATGTCAGCTTCCAGCACTGAGGGTGGTTTAAATTGCATTTCACCTGTAGAGTGGCATCTAGGGAATGCACTAATAGGTGGTAAGTGGTTCTTGCAAATACCTCAAAAACACATCTATATATTTGCTTTTAATGTAACAGTTAATGCTTTTACTTATTTTGATTTTCTTTTATTCTTTCCATTATTTTAGTTCACTAAGAGTACTTTTAACTCTGTACTATAAAGTTTTAGTAAATTTGCTGTCACTAAATAGTTATATTGTTGATTGCTTTTTGAATAATTGTGATTTTCTTTTTAAAGCAAAAGATATGGTCTGCAGTATTGCAGCGGATTTGAATGCCACTTAAGAAATTAAAATTCAGTTTGAATATTTCAAATGAAGGTATTAAAGCTTATCCTACCAAGAAAACTGTATTAAATCTTCTACTGGAAGAACCAAATCCCCATTCAGTTCTTGATTTCAGATAAAAGCAGTGAGAATATTACAAATGGGAAACACTTCATTTATTACAAATCAGTAAGATGTGTAAAAATAAGTGAAATACAAAATATGATATATTACAATACATTTATCATATTGAAACTACATAGGATTGAAGATAAAAGCAATAAAGTTTTCATGAAACCAGGGAACTGCCATAGAACAAATGGGCCCTACTGGCCTGATCCCTGAGCTTCAAAAGGCCATTTCTCGATGGGTCAACTATACCTCTATAAATTATCAATTATTTACTAATGGTTGGTATTTAATTTAATGCAAATAATATACATTAACAAAAATATATATATATATATTTCAGCATTGCTATAGAATTCAGGGCTATAGCATGAAGAAGGCCCAATTTGAGGGCATCAAAACTCCATGACAATTTTTGGAACTTTCTTTTTAATTTATTTGCATATTATGCTGATTTGTTATTTGTATATTTGTGCAAATAACAAATGTATAATGTAGGTAGAAAAGTTTGTATCATTAAACAGATCTCGACTGGTGGCAAGTAGTTCAGTGGTTAGAGCACCTGGTATGTCATAAGAGATCACAGATTCATATCCCACCTAGCTCAAGACAATTTTTCTTCTAAATTTGATATCAATGCATAATTTCATGACTTTCCACAGGAAGTATTTGTCACCTTTAAATGGCATGCTATGGAAAGAGAAATTGTAATGGTTTATCTGCATTGTTTTCATGCATAACAACAGATTAATGAACAGAGTTATGAGCAATGTACCTAAAGGTCTGAGGAAAAGGAAGAAAAGGAACATTTCAGAATAAGTTGGCAATGCAAACAAAATTGGTTTGCAGTGGCCAAATGCAAGAGAAATTATTTAGTATAGAGGTATTTGAAGAAATTATATAGTCTGATTGTATCTCCATACCATATACATATATGCATGTATATTGGAGATGAGATGTGACCCAAGCCTTGGTCCAGGTGGGCTTCAGGGGGATTCCAAGTCCCTTTGATCAGTAGCCAAATGTACTAGTCATTCAAATGCTATCATATAAAAAGAAAAATATTGGAATCTGATCCTTTATTTTCTGAAATTGTCACCTAATCCCTTATATTGTCAAAATAACTTCAGATGGGAAAGGCAGCAGACTTAAGTAAGTTTGACAAAAGCCAAATTGTAATGGCCAGATGACTGGGTCAGAGCATTTCTGAGACAGCAAGGCTTGTGAGGTGCTCACAGTCAGCCGTGGTTAGTACCTTCAAAAAGTGGTCCGAGGAGGGAAAAACCATGAATCGCTGGCAAGGTGTGGGCTGACCAGAGCTCATCGACATCAGAGGTGAGTGAAGGCTATCCCATATGGTACAAGCCAACAGCAGGGATACTGTGGTGCAACTTGCCCGTAATTTGAATGCTGGTGATGGGAGTAATGTGTCACAACACACAGTACATCGAACCCTGCTGAAAATGGGGCTGTATAGCCCAGGCAGCTCTGAGTGTCCATGTTAACTTTGATTAACCATAAAAGTGCCTACAATGGGAACACAAGCATCAAAACTGGATCTTGAGTGATTGGAAGAAGGTCGTCTGGTCCGATGACTCTCGTTTCCTGTTGCACCATGTGGATGGCCGGGTATGTGTGCATCGTTTACCTGGGGAAGTGTTAGCACCAGGATGCACCGTGGGACGAAAACAAGTTAGTTGAGGAAATGTAATGCTTTAGACAATGTTCTGCTGGAAACCTGGTCCAGTCATTCATGTGCAAGACACTATGACATCTACCTAAACATCTTTGCAGACTAGGTACATCCTTTCATGGCAATGGTATTTCTCTCTAGTAGTGCCTTTTTCAGCAGGATAATGCATCATGCCACACTGCCCAGATTGTTCGAGAATGGTTCGTGGAACATGAGGAAGACTTCCAGGTATTGCCCTGGCCTCCAAATCGCCCAGACATCAATCCAATCGAGCATCTGTGGTTTGTGTTGAAACAGCATATCCGACCTGTGGAAGTTCAACCATATAACTTACAAGAGTTAAAGGATCTGCTGGTAAAGTGTTCATACCAGATACCACAAGACACCATTAGAAATCCTGTAGCATCCATGCCTCATCTGGTAAGAGCTGTTTTGGTGGCACATGGAGGACCAACATCATATTTGGCAGGTGGTCATAATGTTTCGGCTCTTCGGTGTATATTTGCATACTTATGGAAATATATTATATCAACATACTGCAGATAATAAAACATTGAAGTTTTAGCTTAAAAATATATATAATATTTTAATACAGTCAATGACAAACTCACCCATAAAGAGGGCCATCATTTCCAATTGCAGACACCATTATTACATTGTTTGCTGTCAACTCCCACACCTAGTTGAGAGCATAAATTTAGAGCAAATGTACATAACATATATATATATACACAATATTTATGTAAAGGTCTATAATGGAAGATAAAAAAAGGTTAATCTTGCTTCACAATCTTACACAAGGTATGTCAAAAATGTTTGGAAAAAACTCATGGGAGATACTCATAAACTAATGGCACTTTTCCCTCTTCAAAATAATCTATTTCTGCATCAATATATTGTTGACTGCATCAATATATTGTTGACAGAATTGCTTGAAGGTTGTTGAAGAAACCTGAGAAATCATCTTTGGGATTATTGTTCTTAAACTTTGTCAAAGCTGTTTGAAATATGTGGAATGTCCATATAGCAATGTCCTTTCATGGTTCTTTTCAGCAAGTGAGAATAGGATTTTGGGATGTTTTTACCTCTGAGTGGCACTTTTTTGCACACAATGGGTTAAATGGCAAGGTCACAAGAACAATAAATAAATTATATCCAGGGGCTCAGGGCTCAGCCAAGGGCTCAGAGAAGGTTGGGGAAGGAGATCCACTGGACAGCTGTTAGGAGACAGATGGATGTCTCCAGTCAAGGCCTCCAGCATGCTATCTAACAGTGCACGGGGTATGACTCTCTTGAACATTGGGCCCAGCTTTATGTCCCATTTGATGGACAGCAGCCTTTTCAAGCCCATCAGTGATCCCTTTCTGACAGGTGTGGCTCAGTCAGTAGCACATCAGACTAGTAATTTACATTTCCCAGGTATAACCCATCTGGGCCAGCATTGAGATTTATCTCTGCAAAACTACACACCCTGCCCTCAGTCAGTTGGTGACACTGATGGGCTTGGAAAGGCCACCATCCATTGCATGGGACATTAAGCAGTGATACCATGTATGGGAGAGCCATATCCTGTGCACATTAAAGATCATGCTGGATGGCCTTGATGGGGGGCTACCATCTGCCTCCTAATAACTGTCCAGTTGGTTCCCTCCCCCAACCTTCTCTGAGCCCTCGGGGTCTTTTTGACCTGGCCATTTAGCCCATTGTGAGCAAAAAAAATGCAGCTCAAAGGTAAAACAATCCAAAGGGCAGGGAGGGAGTTTGTAGGAACAGGAAAGTCTGGTAATAACAAATCAAGGAAATACAATGAGGCCCAATAGTGAGTGAACTATTCCCTTTACACTTTTGCCCAGCTTAAAGCAAAATTCAATTTTCATTCATTGCTCATCCACTTTAGATTAAACCAAGCTGATACGAAGACATCAATGGGGGAAGTGAGTTGCATGTACCCTGACAATGAGTCATAGGGATTGAAAATTAAATCTGCTTTATGTATATACAAGCAAAAGTACCTGTATAGCTCCCAAAAGAGAAAAAACAAGTCCTGGAACTTTTGGGACATACCTTGAACAAAAGTGTCTTATAGATTTTTTTACTATAAATTGCTAATAGTTGGTTTTATTTTTTTAAATAAAATCTGCAATTTATAAACACAATAATGCATAGGCTTAATATAACAGACAATTTTATATAGATCCTGCTGTACAATCACTAATAATATTAATAGAGAATTTTGTCAGCAATCAGGTTATCATATATTAAAGTTTAATAGCAAACAAATCCAAAGGGTAAATTTTAATACACACTGCTCACAACTGAGAATCTGAGTTTCATTAATAATTATTCTATAAAGATTTATTATAAAAAGAAGAATAAATTATTTAAGTATGACAATACAGACTACTTACTAGTGGAACTATATGTACCAACTGCATATAAGCTAAAAGATTAATGCTATATCTTACTAAATCTTGTTAGAATTAAAAGAAAAAAATTATTTAAAAAATTACACACACTTTTGACCCTTAGTATCTAGTTAATTTTGTAATCTTGAGTCTAGTGGAAAACTTGCCTTGAGCCAGATGGGATATGAACTTGCAACCGCTTGATACAGTGCAGATGCTCTACCACTGAACTAATGGCCACCAAACATGATCTCCCATTTGGTTAATATGGACTCAATCTTTAGAAGTACTTTTGACTATATGTAGAGAGTCTGACTGACAAAGCACTCTAGACTATGTGCATCAATTCAGTCAGGCACCTCTCCCCCACAATACCACTATTTTAGTATATTTTATATCAACAATGCTTACAATCAAGAATAACAATGTATGTTTAACATCAAGCAATCACAGGTAGGATTATCATTATCCATGCCTACTCACAGGATCATTCTAATTCAGTACCTGTAAGTTATGAATAGGGCATGACTTTTTTTGGATTCAAATAAACTCCACTCAGTGGGGGAGGGGAATTTCAATCTGAATATTTTTCAAATTTGGGTCAAAAAAATAATAATCTGATATTGTTCATCAAATTTGGGTTGAAATAAAAATAATTTAAATTTTTAGGTATTTGGAAATAATTTTATTAAATACATACAATTATATATGCATTGCTGATGCTTTTTAGTGAGATTACTTCTCTACAAACTCTTGTGTCTAATTCTTTAAATTCACAACAGATATTTGTCTATAAATGATGTTTTTAACTATGTAATGTGCTTAATATATTCACAATGTTTTTGATATTAATAAATATATTTTGTCTGATTTTTCTCCATATTTTGCTATAATGCAGTATTGTCAGGAATGAATATACTACTTTCTCTTACACTAATATGAGACTTTCATTTATGTTTAGTAAATGATATTCTGGAACCAATTCATTATAGTGAGAACTGCCTTTATTAATTTGATGTAAATGTGGCATCCCACATCTTACACATCAGTAGTACACATGCACTGCCATGCAACATATAATAATTATAATTTTTGTTCTCTTATCTTTGTTTATGTCTATGTAGTGTTGGGTAATGACAAAATCAAACAAATTGACAATATACTAATTCAATCTTTTTGTTTTCATAAGAAAAGCAACAAACTATTATTAAATACAAATTTTTCCAGTTTTTTGGGGTTTAACTGAAATATTATACCTCTTGTTTGGAGGTAAAAATAAGGTGAAATTGGGTAACACCCAAAAACATCACACCCTAGTGTTGTGTGCAGTGGTAAGGGAAAGAAGCAGATTTTTATTTCGTCACAAGAAATTAAATATCCTGCTTGAGCTGCACCAAATGTGGTGGGCATCGATGACAAACAATTAACCACTCTGTAGTAGAGGATGATCAATTAATCCCTTGATTAGATTCACCATTGCTTAGATGTAATAACAGGTTTGCAGTTGTTACACCCCCATCTGAGGCATATTGACATATGCCTCAGATTTCACCAAGTGATGTATAGAGAGAGAGATGTCCAACAATTCACACACGAGAGTTGTACAGGGACAACACAATTTATTCACATTTGTATACAATCATGTGCTGGGGATGCCCTCAACTCTGTAGGCATTTGCTGCATTGCTGCTGCAAACAATTATGCAATGAGTGGAGAACCGTACTTTGCAGATTCTCACTTTACCAACCTCAAACTCAGAAAAGGGATATCCAACCCATGACTACAATGTGGTTCACACAGAACTCACTTCAGTTCCATAGAACTGTACTTGGTTCACCATGAACTGTATTTTGGTTCTCACTTAGAATCGACCCCCCCCCCCTCCTAGCAAGGGTTTTGAGTAAGAGTGGCATCCTTTGACACATGCTCAAACGTCCTTCCTGTTTGACAGCAATGGTCAAGACTGTTGTTTACTCTTGCTACTGTAGTCTCCAGCACCCGCACTCGTGCCCGAGGCTAGCTGAAATAGTCGTAAAAAGGGCTTTTGGACTCGTCAGCCCATGCAGGCAGCCAGCTCAGAACCGAAAACAACATCTATGAATCACATCCCCACAATAACACTTACAAAAACACACTTAATACATAAAAATATTTACAACAATAAAAATAAATAAATTAGAGGGACATGATACCTAGTTATGAACAATTGTGAGTATATGAGTATAAAGGAAAAATTATCTTGAACTGAATGGAATATAAACCCATGACCTCCTAGATGCTAGATGCTCTGAGCACAGATCAGGTTCTTTGATAAGATGTTAGAGCCATGGCCAGAATAACTGTCCACCCCCGACTTATCCACTATGCACAGTCAAAAAAACTTTGCTTCTCAAAACATGGGAGAGGGATCGCCAACAAATGTAATTTGAGGAGCAAAGTTTTTCCTTTCTTCCTTCCCTCTTCTGCTGGTTTCTGCAGAAAAAGAAAATTTGCCATGCTCAGGATGACACATGAAATGGTTGAAAGATCTTCAATGGAGCAAAATATTACAATGAAAGCAATATCAGCTGGTAAATGAAATATTAGCATAGTCTAATATTTCTATATAATACACAATTTTTTAGTAAAACAAATATACCTTATCAACAAATGGATGATCCATAAAATCTGGTCCACCTATACTTAAATTTAACACATTAATTTTCTTTAAGATGGCATAATTAAAAGCATCCAGAAACCATGATGTGTAAGATACCTGAAATGAGAAATAATGTCACATGAGGAAATATCATTTGAATTAATATTAATAATTAATTTTCTATACAGTGAGTGATATTTAATAAAAAATCAAAAGTTTGTGGGAAACTTTTAATATTGAAAAATGCTAATTTTATGAAATATGAACTTTTTTGTGTAATAAAACGTATGTTTAAACAACATTATTCATACATTAAATGCATAATTCAAGTAATATAAGTATCACTTCTTCAATGGGGAGATTTTATCCATCTACAGTTCCCATTCACTCTCTATATATATATATATAAATTGGAATCTTAGTTTATAAAGCAGGAAATGTACACCTGTCAAAAATTATTTATTAATTAACTTATATAATTTATTAATTAATATAATTTATTAAAATTATTTATAAAAGCAAATTTTTGTTGTTAAAATGCTATCTAGCATAAATAATAAAATTAAACATAACCCTCTGGATGTATGCTCCTTACACTGTCAAAACATTTAATTACAAGTTTTAGGAAACCATTTTTATATTTAAAAAAATGTCTTTCAGAAAAATAATATTCACCAAGCATCTCACACATGGAAACCACATTTAGAATTACGTATTTCCAAGCAGAATAGGGTATCTAATCCTAGTTTGTTAGCTCTTGATTCCAAATAAATTCATAATTTCTTAAGTATAAAAATTGAATTCCATCTCAAAATTTAAATGTTCATAAAATTATAATCCTTTTTGCATTTCAATTTTGATGTAGTTCATTTATGCAATGATCAACAGGAACCAGATTTTTCCAGAAACAAAACTTATAAACAGCTAGTGGTTAGCTGCTTGGCTACTGATCTAAGGGACCTGGGTTCATGCTCCAGGTAAGGCATGGATGTTCATGTTGTTTTTCTGCTGAGGTCTTGCCATCCTCACAGACCTTCTACTATGGCATATAAACTGACAGGCTCCTCCTGTCAGACCTCTGTAGCAAGCAGTTGATTGAAAAGGAAATTATTTTTATTTATTAATATACTGAGATATATATATCATTAACAGATACATATTTAGAGAAATAGTATGACAAATTAAAGGTCACCAGATCAAAATGCCATCGCATATATATGGGATGGCTTAGGGATATGCATTGCAAACCATCAGCCACCTCTTTGGTCACTCCACAAAGTGAGCTCTTCTGGAAGAATGGGATTTGTTGCCTCAGGTCCTTCTGAACAATCTTACATTGAGCGTGGATCTATGCTGCCAGGCCTGCTTAACCTTCGGAGGGGATCATTATTACTCCACATTTATGTCATATGCAAATTTTGGATCATCTGATGTCAACTTCTGTGATGCACAATATTTTCTTATTTTAATGATGTCATTGTAATAAGTGTTGGGTTGTTTTACCTCTGAGCGGAACTTTTTTGCATACCATGGGCTAAATGGCCAGGTCACACGGATCCCGAAGGCTCAGAGAAGGTTGGGGGAGGGGACCCACTGGAACATCTGTTGGGAGACAGATGGTAGCCTCCCATCAAGGCCATCCAGTGTTTTCTTTAACGTGCACAGGGTATGGCTCTCCCATGCACGGAGTCATGGCTTAACGTCCCATCCGATGGATGGCGGCCTTTCCAACCCCATCGGTGTTCCCTACTGACCATGGGCAGGGTGGGGAGTTTTGCGAAGATAAATCTCAATGCTGACCCAGCTGGGACTCGAACCTGGGAACTGCAGATTACGAGCCTAGCGCACTATCGACTGAGCCACCCCCGCCCCTGTAATAAGTGTCTTTCCAGTTTAAGAATTCTCATTTTAATACATTTCTTCATTATACTAAAATACATTTCTGGGAAAATTTCTGTTTAATTACATTGTACAAAAAAAAGGTTATGCCAGATCTTGTTAGTGTTACTTTAATTTTGTTAAGCAGTGTATATAGAAATAGTGTTGCTGTTGAAAAGATCCTCTACAGGTATGGTACTAAGTAGAGAAAGAGTACTCAAGACTACAGTAAATGTGCACAATACAGTTGAAAAAATGCAATGTATTGTGTGCACACTGCATATTATTTCAAATGTAAATGCATGTGAAATTTTTTACACCTAGGGAATCATACTTTTTGATTATCCTATGTACATACTTTATTTCCTCTACTAAGATTATTTAATAAATATCTATTACAAGTTTAAGCAAATGAGTGGGGGTAACAGAATTTTCTCAAAGTGTACATACAAAATAATCATGGAAATGTTTGTTTTATCTCTGAGTGGCATTTTTGTACACACGATAGACTAAATGACAAGGTCACAAAGACTCCACAGGCACAGAGAGGGTTGGGGAAGGGGACTGTTGGGACAAAAATAGAAGCCTCCAGTCAAGACTATTCAGAGTGTTCATAGGATTTGGCTTTCCTGCATACAAGGCCATGACTTAACATCCCATTCCACAAATGGCAGTTTTTTCAAGTCCATCAATGTCCCCTTTCCAACTGAAAGCAAGTGTGAGGATTAACAGAGAAAAATATCAATAATGGGAACGATCAGTGTAGATAAAACACAGATATATATAAATATACTCATTCTTTTTTCTTAGTCCATTTCAATGACTATAGCTGTGCCTCTTTATGGAAATTTAGCTATTACAAATATAGTTTTATCAACACGAAATATGCATTCTGTCAATGCAAAATAGTAGCCTTCTACTATCCCTATAAAAAGTTAACTCACATTATTGCTGTTTTCCCTGTAACTGCTGTTGTTCATGAGTGAACATAACGTTTAATTTTCAAAAGTTTTTTAATGCATTCTAAGAGATGTTAAAATAACTTTTGCATTATTTTGTGAGATGAAGAAATTAATTTATATAAATTTAATTTAATTGAAGAAATGAATTAAAGATGAGAAATTTTTATTAGATGCTTACCTGATTATTAGTAAAAACTCTGTAAATATGCAATTCAGAATCTGGAGCAAATCCAAGACATTCTTTATTACTTGCTATAACCCCTGCTACAAAAGTTCCATGACCCAAACCTAAAAACAGAAAAATATATCAAATCAATATAAAAAGCATTCTTTTTAAAAACCTAAGTAGGTCAAATTAATTACTAAAAGCATTAGTCATTATGCCAAATCCTGAGGAGTCTAAAAGAATAATTTTTAACGATAATGCAGATTACATAAACAAAATTTATTATATAATGCACAAGTTATATTTATTATCAATTTCAATGTCAGGTTACACGAGAAATTAAAACTTAAAAGTTCCAATCAATAAATTTGTACTCAAATTTACCAGTCTTCATTTGAATTATACCAAATAAAATTTAAAATGCAGATGTGACACTAATAAAACTTTTAAGTTAAACTAGTGATGTTGATTTTACTACTATATTAAATAATCCAAAATATCTACTTATATGTGATATAATAGATTACTGTTTGTTCATCATTTTTACACATTGAGAGCTGTTTGGTTGGTTGATTTACCTCTGAGTGGCACTTTTTTACACACAATGGGCTAAATGGCCAGGTCACAAGGACCCCGAAGGCTCAGAGGTTGGGGAAGGGGACCCACTGGAACAGCTGTTGGGAGACAGATGATAGCCTCCCGTCAAAGCCATTCAGTGTTCTTTAATGGTGCACAGGGTATGATTCTGGGCTTAACATCCTGAGCCATACCTGTCGGATGGGACATTAAGCCATGGCACAAGGGCCACGGCTTAATGTCCCATCCGACAAACGGCAGCCTTTCCAAGCCCATCAGTGTCCCCTACTGACTGTGGGCAGGGCAGGGAGTTTTGAGGAGATAAATCTCAATGCTGTCCCAGCTGGGACTTGAACCTGGGAACTGCAGATTATAAGCCTAGTGCATTACCAACTCAGTCACCACTGCCCCTACACACACTGAGAGCACTATATATAAATTTAATAAATAAACCAAATGAAATGGAAAAACAAAGCAGTGAATGTTAAACCCTTATGTTACATAATTACTAATACATTTTCAACAATATACAATGACTCAAGAGATTAAATGCTCTTCAATTCAGAAAATATCCATTACTTTCAAGTGTGGGTAAATAAGGCAACTATACTTACAAGTTTTGATAGATAATCTGAAAGTATAAATACTTTATATATTTCTACAATTCAATGATATTAATATCAATTATGCATTGAAAGTGTAATTTCAAAATATTCTATTCTATTTCTTTTAAAAAGACAAATAACCAAGTACTTTTAGACCTTAAAGATAGATAGATTCAAATATTCTGATAATATTTGTACTACTATATCTTTGAGTTTTAAATAATTGAATGATAATGAATTAAATTTTTAAAACAGAGAAAACTTTTTGGGACTTTGAAAATTGGTTTGACCAGGTACCCACAAAACATATAGCTCCCCTTGGTTATAAAGTCTGTTTAGCTATGTGATGAATCATGTACAGTTCAATTAGAATGAGTAAGTGGATCAAATGACTATACCCAAAGAACCAAAACATTATGACCAGGACACCTTTATGCAAATTGAAGCAACTGCAGGTAAATGACGGCGCATGTGAAGGTCATGAAACAGTATAAATAACACCTAATACTGAGCTCTGTTAATCAGTGTTGTTCTTCAGATGGGAAAGGCAGTTGACTTAATTGAGTTTGACAAAGGCCAAATTGTAATGGTCAGACAACTGGGTCATAGCATTTCTGAGACAGCAAGACTTGTGGGGTACTCAAGGTCAGCAGTGGTTAGTACCTTCAAAAATTGTCCAAGGAGAGAAAAACCATGAACCGCCAGCAAGGTGGGAGCCGACCATGGCTCATTGATGCTAGATGTGAACGAAGGCTATTCCATATGGTAAGAGCCAACAGAAGGGATACTGTGGCACAACTTGACCATGATTTAAATGCTGGTGACAGGAGTAATGTATCACAACACACATTACATCGAACCCTGCTGAAAATGGGGCTGCATAGCCACAGGCAGCTCGAGTGCCCATGCGAACCTTGGTTCACCGTCGGAAGAGCCTACAGTGGAACTACATCAAAACTGGACCTTGAATGATTCAAAGAAAGTCGTCTGTTCCGATGAATCTTGTTTCCTGTTGCACCATGTGGACAGCTGGGTACGTGTGCGTCGTTTACATGGAGAAGTGTTGGCACCCGGATGCACAATGGAATGAAAACAAGCCAATGGAGGAAGTGTAATGCTTTAGGCAATGTTCTGCTGGGAAACCCTGGGTACAGTCATTCACGTGCAGGAAACTATGACTTCTATCACTTACCTAAACATTATTGCAGACCAGGTACATCATTTCATGGCAATGTATTCCCCTCTAGTAGTGACTTCTTTCAGCAGGATAATGTGCCATGGCACACTGCCCAGATTGTTCGAGAATGGTTCATGGATAAAATAAAAATAAATACCTCCTCAAACAGCTGCATGCCACAGAGGTCTGACAGGAGCCTCTCAGTTTAATACACCATAGTAGAAGGATCTGTGAGGATGGCAGGTCCCCAGCAGTTTTTTTGCCAACTGCATGCGATGTTCCCAGGTGGTCACCCTCCCAAGTACCGACCGCACCCAAAGCTGCTTAACTTCGGTAATCTGACAAGAACCGGTGTTTTCAGCTTGGTACTGCAAACTTCCAGGTATTGCCCTGGCCTCCAAATTCTTTAGATATCAATCCAATCGAGCATCTGGGGTTTGTGCTGGAACAGCATATCCAATCTGCAGCATCTCAACCATATAACTTAAAAGAGTTAAAGGATCTGCTGGAAATGTGTTGGTACCAGATATCACAAGACACCTTTAGAAATCCTGTACATCCATGCCTCGCCAAGTAAGAGCTGTTTTGGCGGCACATGGAGGACCAACATCATATTTGGTAGGTGGTCCTAATGTTTGGCTTTGGTAGGTGGTCCTAATGTTTGGTGTATATTATTTTTGTCAATTAAAAGTCAATTATTATAGAAAGACCTTCTGCAACATACTGAATAACTTTAATGACAAAATGTAATAAAAATTACTTACACAATTTGAAATTATAATCAAATAATAACGAATTCTCACTGAAAATTAAATAACAAATATCAATTGATTAATTATTTGCTAATAGATGAGTGAAGAGTACAATCCTTAAAATATTTAGAAAGCAGCATATAGAAGCATTCAAAATTCATAGAAATATATCAGCTCAGAAGAGTTGAGTTTTTACCTCTGAATGACAATTTTTTGAACACAATGGGTTACATGGCTAGGTCACAGGAGGCTCAAGGGAAGGTTAGGGGAAGGAAATTCATTAGACAACTGTTAGCAGACTAAAATCTTAATGGCCTTGATGGAAGGCCTGATGGGAGGCAAGATGGCTGCCTCCCATAAAAACCATCCAGTGTGTTCTTTAATGTGCATAGAGTATAACTCTCTTCCACACAGGGCTATAGTTTTACATCCCATTCGATGGATGATAGTCTTTTTGAGCCCATCAGTGTCTCCTTTTTGATCAAGGGCAGCATGGGGGAGTTTAGCAGATATAAATCACAATACTGGCCCAGATGGGACTTGAACCTGGGAACTACAGATTATGAGTCTAGCATGCTGACTTAGCCAATCCCCACCACAAACTAAAAAGATGGTGCATATATCTGTATTATGCAGAGAAGTCTGCTGAGTAAGCAAGATCTTCAGTGCACTGCATGCAAAAGGCTGGAATTACAAATGCAATAAATTTCATATAAACAACTTATACTAACACCTTAAAAAATAATAAGTCAAGTATTTTCAGACTATTATCATGGGTTTTTTTTTTCAGTTAGAAATAATACACAGCATGAAGCAATGACAGAAGAGTTAAATAGGAATGTCATCATCTGGTTGAAGGATTAAAGAATGTTCACCATCTGGTGGAAGGAGAAAGAATATTCATCATATTTTTAACAATTCCTTACTAAATCATATGAATGATAAAAGAAATTTTAACAAAATTAGAAGTGTAAATAATGAAAGCAGTAAAACAAAATATACATAAGGTAGGTAGACTTTTAGAAAAAAAACTAATAAATTGAAAAAATGGTAAAAAAAAAAAGCCAAAAAAAGATGAAATCAATAACAAATGCTTAAGGGAATTATGAGCACTTGTGAGGCTTATGCCTTTTTACCTTCCAACAATACATGTGACTTGGCAATTTTCTAATGGGAAATGTATGTGCACTCAGTGTTGGAGAGCTTCATTTCATTTTACAATTGGTTTGGATACCAACTCTACACTTTCCCATTTACTTGACTATAAAGTTCCAAATTTGGCATGAGGGTTTCCACTGTGATACTCCATGTTGAAGTTCAAATCCCAACTGGGTCAACATTGAGATTTATTTCCACAAAACTTCCTGTCCTGTCCAAGGTAAATAGGGGACACCGATGGGCTTGGAAAGGCCACCATCTGTCGGATTCGACCTTAAGCCCTGTGTGCAAGATTGCCATACCCTGTACATGTTAAAGAACACGCTGGATGGCACTAATGGGAGGCTACCATCTGTCTCCCAACAGCTATTCCAGTGGGTCCCCTCCCCCAAACTTCTCTCAGCTTTCAGGGTCATTGTGGCCTGGCCATTTAGCTTATTGTGTGCAAAACAGTGCTGCTAAGAGGTAAAACAACTCAATCCAATCCCATGTTGTGTCAAAAATTCAGGTCTCTATTTCTGATGAAAATTTAAGTTTAAAACCACTTATTTTTCCACTTCAACAACCCATTAAATTTTGATAGGGAATTCACTAGTAAATTAAAATGTGAATTAAAAAAAGTAATGGAATTAAAATTATTTTAAACTGATGATTTTGAAACATAAAATTAAAAAATGAGCAGAGTAAAAAATAACTTAAATAATAATGCTAGAATAATCCAACTAATATTAGGGTAATATAAGTAAATGGTTCATATTTTATACATCACTTAAACATTTAGTTCTTGCAAGCATTTCAAATTTTATAGATGTTATACATTTTACTCATCTACCTGTAAATAATCTGTAGTTCCCAGGTTCGAGTCCCAGGGTTCAGAGTTGAGATTTATCTCCACAAAACTCCCTGCCCACAGTCAGTAGGGGACACTGATGGGCTTGAAAAGGTTGCCATCCATCAGATGGGATAATAAGCCATAGCACCGTAGGTGAGTGAGCCATACCCTGTACACATTAAAGAACACACTGGATGACCTTGATAGGAGGCTATACCATCTGTCTCCTAAAGCTGTTCCAGTGGGTCCCCTTCTCCAACCTTCTCTGAGCCATCGGGTCCCCATGACCTGACCATTTAGCCCATTGTGTGCAAAAAAAGTGCCACTCAGAGGTAAAACAATCTAACTCAATCTACCTGTAAGTAATTGGTGAACTGATGTTTATGTAGTTTAAAATTAGTTAAAAACACTGTAAGGAAGACCTAATAAAAAATATATATGAAAAAGAACATGTTTGCCATATATTGCAAGCCTGTTTGAAAGCAGCTTACAATGCACTTTTACTTAATGAAAATTTTTTTAACATAAAGCAATGTATATAAAATAAATGGCACAGATTGCACAAAAATAATTTTGGGTATTTATCTTAAAATTTGAAAAATACTAAATGAAACTGGAAACATTAGAGAATAATTATCAGAAGAATTAGAAATAACAATTACTAACTACAGTCTTACTTATAATAATTTATACTAACAGTTTCTTCATCATTTTTAGCAGCATTAGATTTTCTTATCACTAAATAGCCGAGTTATTAACACTACATTAAAAATTTATACCAGCAAATTATCAGACTGAAATATCACTCTGAATGTCCGAAATTTAATTTTTTTACAAATCACTAAAACACTAACATAGACTATTATTAAAATTGATATTACAATTCTATGTTTCATATTTATGCTAGAAAATTAATACTTTGCTCAAAGTGAATATGCTGCAAGTTGAATTAGAGGCAGGCTCAAGTATTGACTTTGTATATTTTTTGGCTCATCACAATTTTTATATCTTCTATTTGATGACATCTATGATCATAAAACACAGTTACAGCCACAAATTTAGCATCAGAATACTGAAGTATAAGCATCGTATGGATTTGATTCCTCAGCTACTGATAAATTGATTTCATAGCCTATATCTATACTGCTAAATTGCACAAAAAAAGGATGTAATTAGAGTAATTAAACAACTTACCTATATTAAATATCAATAATCAATTTAAGCTGTAGTTGTGGTATGTTGCGAAATTTGTGTAAAGAGGAATATTTTTTTAATTGCAATTCAACATCTTTATTCAGTACAAGACATTAAATACTGATGGTACATATTAACAGCTAGTCTTCATTTGATCTTGACAACAATACATGTAATTAAATAAGAAGTTATATGAAAAAGAATTTGCTATCTATAGCAGTGATTCAAAGATATTTCAAAGAAGATAAGGATTGGAAATTAAGAACAGAGAAAAACTACTTTGAAACTTGAGTTCGTGTTAACTCATTGTGACCTACAAACTCTCACAGCTAACAGAAATCACAAACTAGGATTCTGCATGATAAATATGTTACAGGCAAACATATCCATCAAAATGTTTACATTTAAAACTTTTAATAGTTTAAAAAATTTAAATTTTCAATGGCTTTAAGCAACTATGATAATGATTATACCATAAAGTATAATTTCTAATTACCATCATCTAGTGTTTTTTCATTGGTCCAATTTGTTCGCTCTTTTATTTTTTTGAAATGTGGGTGATTTTTAGCCAAACCTGTATCAAAAACTGCAACTTTTACACCAGCTCCTGGAATGAAATTAAAAAAAATAATGATTTATTAAATATATCTTAGTTTATAACATTTCTAAGATAGAAAATAATAATTTTAAATTAGGATTATTCTACACCTTCAAATTTAAAAAAACAAAGAAAAAAAACTAAAACACAATATATGGAAAACCATTGGTTGCTACAAATATCTTAGTTTCTGGATGAAGTTGGGTTTAGGTCTGAGTGGCACTTTTTTTGCACACAATGGGCTAAATGGCCAAGTCACAAGGACTCAAAAGGCTCAGAGAAGGTTGGGAGAATGAGATCCCTTGGAAAGTTGTTAGGAGATAGATGATAGTCTCCCATCAAAGCCATCCATCATATTCTTTAATGTTCACAGAGTATGATTCTCCACTGATCTTATGCAATACACCTATCCCTCGATTTACACAGTACTCAGTTCACACAATTTTAGCTTTGCACGGTCAAAAAATGCAACCAGTTTCGATTTACACGGTACTGACTGAGACGTACATAGAAAGGAAATCTCAGTCAGTACCATGTAAATCGAAACTGGTTGCATTTTTTGACCGTGCAAAGCCAAAATTGTGTGAACTGAGTACCGTGTAAATTGAGGGATAGGTGTACTTGTAAACATGGCAATGGCTTACTATCCCATTCAACAGACGGCAGCCTTTCCAAGCCCATCAGTGTCCCATCTGACAGGATAGGGTGAGGGTTAACAGAGATCTCAACACTGGAACAGTTGGGATTCAAACCTGAAAACTGTAGATTACAAGCCTAGCATGCTACTGACTGCAGCACCCACTCCCCTATGGATGAAGTAGCTTACACTTAATTACTATAGCACTTATTGGAAAAAAAACGTTCCATTGCATTGTTAGCTATAAAATATGCATTTAATTTGTTATTAATTGTAAAGGGTGGCAATCAATGTTCACAAAATAATGCTTACAATTAGTACTTAATATCTTAAATACTTTTGGAATCATTACTAAAATAGCAGTGGTTCAACCAAAAATATACATTAAAACATTTTTTGCACAGTTATAGTTATGCTAGGTATATTAATTTTTTGCTCTGACTTTATTTCCTAATTTGACTATTGCACTGAACCAAGGTCAGCATAGGCACTCAGATAGGCTTGTGGCTACACAGTACCATTTTCAGCAAGGTCTGATATAGTGTGTGTGTTGTGACACTTTCTCTCGCCACCAGCATTCAAATTACAGGTGAGTTGCACCACAGTATCCTTCCCGTTGACTTATACCATATGAGATAGCCTTCCCTCACCTCTAGCATTGATGAGTCGTGGTTAGCCCATACCTTGCCAGTGGTTCATGGTTTTTTCCTCCTCAGACCACTGTTTAAAGGTACTAACCATGGCTGATTGTGAGCACCCCACAAGCCTTGCCGTCTCGGAAATGCTCTGACCCAGTCGTCTAGCCATCATAATTTGGCCTTTGTCAAACTCACTTGAGTGCTGCCTTTCTCATCTGAAGAACAATAACACTAATTAACAGAGCTCAATATCAGGTGTTATTTATGAGCCAAAAGCACTCAAGTATTCAGTTACTTTAGCTGGGTATATTTAATAAATTTTTGTATTGATACATATCTATGTTGAATAAAAATTGAATTGAATATTTATACCATTTCATGACCTTCACACACACCATCATTTACCTGCAGTTGCTTTGATTTGCAAAGATGCGCTTGTCATAATGTTTTGGCTCTTCGGTGTATGTCGCTAGTAATAATTGTCATTCCAGTATGTTGTTAGACCGCATCCCCGCTGCATATGAAAGAGAAGTAATTGATATGACTTAAATCCATAGCATGATGTAATCACTTGCAGCCCTGAATAATGAAAGTTTTAGATTCCTTGAGCTAACTCAATTATCAGCAATCTTATAATGAAAATCACCTATAATAACTAGAAATGTGCATTTTAACTAAGTAGCACTACACATATTTTAATAAGAGTATATTATTCAAATATGTTTTATTTTGTTTCCTCCAGAGCAATCCTCTTTCATTCTCTTCTTCCTCTTAACTGTGCAATGTAATCATATGATGTGCTAACTAAAATATCTACAGTCTACTATTTTTGCATAGCAGAACTGTTCCTAGAACACCAAATTTGCTGGAAAGGTCATAGGATAAATATTTTTTACACAAAATGCTTCAAAAGTGACATAAACCAATATTAAGTGTTTGATCATCCCTGATATGTTGGAAACTTTTCCTGCTGGCAGTAGTTGGTACCATCTGTGTGTCACAATGACTCATAATTCCCAATGGTAGTGTCACTTGTCCTATCTAGAGCCAGTAGTGCTTTGTTTGCCGCAAACAATGGGCCATTTTCCCATATTTAGTGAGTGTTCACATTTGAACATTACTCTGCAACTTTATCAATGCACAGGTACAAAAAGCATTTTAGGGAAGATATCCTGATGCTATGTAAGATATTCATGACTGTTTTTATAGTTGATTGTTTTTTATGAGACTGGACATGTATGTGATAAGTCAGAGTGTTTGGTCATCCATGTAAACTCGAGAAAACCCAGGACAGTGTGCTTGTATAGTTAGAGCACTGTCCACAGAAAAGTTTTAGGAAACATGTATGTGCTACTAGAGTACATATAGGGCTTCAAAGACATTTACAACAGCAGCCATATCATATTCATGTAGTTAATGAATTGAGAGAGATGATGCAAAATGCTTACAGTACTGCAAGTGGTTTTCAACATTTGTTCAGAAAAATAGAATGAACTTGCTTGGTACAGTTTCCTTCAGTGCTGAAGCATAGTTCAATCATAGCAGGCAGGTAAACATCCAAAATTGTAGGATTTGGTCCAGTGAAATTTCACATTTGTTCTGTGAAGTACCCTTTTACCATAAATTCTCAGAGTATGGTGCACTCTACCTCATCAGCTTGTTGTTGGCTTTTTTTTTGAGATGACAGTTAATGGTAACATATATATCATCACCCAGTTCATTTCACACCTTGAATTGACACCATTACCTTGACACATTTTGTCACCTAGATTGATGCTTTCAGCAAGATAGTACCACATGCTATAGTCTAATGAAACCATGGTCTTGCAGGAGTTCTTTGCAATCCTCTAATTTCCAAGGACATGTGGCACTGGCACTGGAGGAATTTAAGATTAATATTGAAGCTGCAGCTGCAAACATTACTTTGCAATGCTGTGCAAAGTGTCTGAATAATCAAAGAACACAGAGCCAACTTTCAATATCTGTTGTAACTAGGTAAGTGTTTTAGTTAAGTACTTTGTTTAATTCTAATGTGTAACCTATGTAATACTATCATATGGGTTGCATTGGTTTGGTTGTTTGAGGTTTTCTGGCACATGAGCTACTGAGGGTATAATGCGCCAAACGAGATAAATAGAAGCTAAAAGTCACATACCCCTGAACCAAAGTTAAAACCAAGTGCTGTAAAAGGCAAAAGATTAAAACCAACAAGATGTATAGAGATATAACAGAAAAACAATAAAAACAAGATGTAAATATAACAAACACATAAAGATGTAAATATAACAAAAACAACAAGATGTATATAGTAAAAAACAACCCAGGTGTGAACCCTGGGTTAGACATAAAAAATACAAGGTAAAATCAAAGTCGATTAAAATAGCCACAATGCTTCAAAAAGGTAAAAACTGGCAGTACAACACAATGATCAGATAAAAGATGTACAAGTGTAAGAGGCTCGGACATAAAATTATGAAAGCTAAAATAACATTGATGTTCAAAATTAAAACACAGACATTCGACTAAAATATGTTTAATAGTTAAAATGGTGTCACAAAACTCGTATTTAGTTCGTTGTCCGCCTTGAGAAGAAATGAATGAGCTATGAACAAATGACCTAAGCGGAGCTGAGCAAGTAGAACTTCCTCCTTGCGATTCCTGCGAAAACAAGACTGCCATGGTTTGACAATGGGCTTGATCTCGAAAAGCTTGTTAGCAACCTGTTCAGACCAAGATCTCTACCACAGTGCCCGGAGCTCGATGGAAAAACGCTGCCGGAAGTCCAAGCATGGAACCAGCAGCGGAGAGTCGGAGAGGGGCGTGGCTGACTTGGCAGCAGCATCTGCCAAGTCATTGCCCCTGATTCCGACATGACCGGGCACCCAACAGAAGAGAATGTTGGTGGTGGCTGCCAGACGATGCAGCTGCTGGTGGATCTTGGCCAGAACAGGGTGAGGCCGATGCCTCACCGAGATCAAAGCCTGTAGCGAACTAAGCGAGTCGGTGTAGAGAACACACAGACGATGATGCTTAGCTGCTATATGGTCCAAGGCAATGCTGATAGCATGCAACTCTGCAGTGAAGATGGAACACTGCTGTGGGATCTGCTCTGCAATGATTGCATCACAGAAGACCATGGCTGATCCCACAGATGTGCCGGATTTCGAGCCATCTGTAAAGACAGGCAAAAAGTCCTGATGCGCAGCACGATGGCTGGCAAAGACGGCTGGCACGATGGCTGGTACACACAGTTGGGTGTAAAGGCCTTCCCCATCCTGCACAGGGAAAAATCGCAGGTAGGGGAAACAGCGAGCCAAGGTGAGAGTGACTCAGCTGTCGACTGTGCGATGCTATCGAGACTGATGTTGATGTCTCGCAGGTAACCTCGGACACGCAAACCAAAAGGATAAATGGCAGTTGGCCGATTCTGGTATAACATTTCCCACCTGGGACTGAAAACGCAGTCCCAAGTGGGATGGCCTGGCAGGGATTGCAATTTTGCTGCATACTGCAGGGACAACTGCTGACAGCAAATAGATAATGAAGGTTCGTCAGTCTCAACATAGAGACTCGACCAGTGAAGTGCGGAAGGCCCCTGTATACACACAGAGGGCCTGATGATGGAGGTGGTCCATCACCTTCACCACCGAATCCTGGGTGGAGTCATACACCTGGATTCCGTAGTCCAGTTTCGACCGAACAAGTGCACGGTAGAACAATGAACATTGGTCCCCCCCCCCCCCCCCCAAGAAGGGGAGGAGAGGACCTTGAGGATGTTCAATGCCCACGTGCACTTGGACCTGAGATGTCGAACATTAGGTAAAAAGGTCAATTTCCAGTCGAAGATGAAACCAAGAAACTTGGTCTCCGCCACAACTGGAATGATGTTACCCCTGAGCCACAGCTCGGAGTCCAGATGAAGATTACACTTGCGGCAAAAGTGCCCGCAAGTGGTTTTCTGTGGGGAGAACTGGAACCCATTGGCCGTCGCCCAAACCGAGAGATTGTTCAGGGCAGTTTGCAGTTGTCATTCAATGACCCTCATGCTGGACGATGAGCAAAAGACGCTAAAGTCATCAACATAGAGGGCATTGCCTACAGTCGGAGGAAGTTGCCATGTAATGGAATTTATCTTGACAGCGAAAAGTGTAACACTCAGGATGCAGTCTGGTAGCACCCCGTTCTTGGGAGAAAGGCCACAACAAAGTGTTGCCGACACGAACTCGAAAAATACAAGAAGATAAAAAGTTTGCAATGAAGATCGGCATGTGACCTCTCAAGCCGAAGCTGTGGAGGTCACGAAGAATGCCGAATCTCCAAGCTGTGTTGTAAGCTTTTTTGATGTCAAAGAAAATTGACACCAGGTGTTCTCAACGTAAAAATGCATTCCTGATCGCCGATTCGAGGCGGATCAGGTGGTCTAAAGTAGACCAGTGCCTGCGAAAGCCACACTGGGTATTGGAAAGAAGGCCGTGATGTTCCAAATACCAGGCCTGCCTGGTATTTACCATTCTCTCCAACACCTTGCAGGCATAGATCGTCAATGCAATTGGACGATAATTGGAAGGAATCTTGGGATCTTTGTCTGGCTTGGGGAAGGCCAAGACGATGGCCTCCCACCAGGAGTCCGGAAACTGCTCCTCAATGAAAATACGGTTGAAGAGTCAGAGCAGTCGATCCTTACTCGATGGTGAGAGATGTTGGAGCATGGCATAATGGACATTGGCCCGACAGCAGATGCACGAGAAGTGTGCAGAGAAGGCGAAGCTCCTCCACTGTGAATGATCTGTTGTAAGACTCCAGACCATTCGAGTGGAAGGACAGCGGAGAGTGTTTGGCCCTGCTCTTCTGGGCCAGAAACTCGGGGGAGTAAGAGGGCAGAGAAGAGATGGTGGAGAATGACTCCCCCAGAGTGTCAGCAATTGCTCCGAGGATCAGCAATTGTCTGTCCATTGTGCTCCAGGATCAAATATGGGTGGGACGTGTACTCCCCACCCATCTTCTGGACCTTATCCCACATGACCTTAGAACTGGTCGTGCTGGTCATAGAAGACGTATATTTGATCCAAGATTCCTTCTGGCTCTGGCGCCGATCAAAACAGGCTTTCGCCCTGGCACATTTGAATGCTTCTATGTTGGGGGACATCGGATATCTCCAAAACACCCCCCAAGCCTTGTTCTGAGCCTTACGAGCTGTGGTGCAGTCGGGATTCCACCACGGTTTTGGGAACCATGGAAACTGAGTCGAGGTCTGAGGAATAGTAGAGGCATCTGTGTGGACATACAGTCCGTCAACTCCGCCATTGCAACATTGATGGGCTCCTGGCTGACAGAGTGCTCATCGAGCTCAGACAAGAGCTCGAAGCCACTCCAGTCAGCCCGATCAAGCCTCCACTGGGAAAAACGCGAAGGGCTGCAAAGCCCCCCCCCCACATGAGAGATGGTGCACACCACAGGGAGGTGATCGCTTCCATATGGATTGTCCTCGACCACCCATGTAAAGAGTTTAAGGATCAGAGAGGAGCAGATGGTGAGGTCAATGGCAATGAATGTGTGGGTTGGGGTGTGAAAGTATGTACTGACACTGGTGTTCAACAGGGAGAGCGATGGATCCAGGAGCCACTACTCCAGGACTCAGCCCCTTCCGTTGGTGTCAGCACTGCCCCAGAGTGAACTGTGTCTGTTGAAGTCCCCCATGAAGAGGAAGGGGGACAGCAGCTGCGAGACGAGGTCATCAAGGTCAACTCAGAAAACGATGCTTCCGGGTGGGAGATAGACAGAACAGTCAACGAAAATCTCACAAAGAGGCAGATGGCAACCACCTCTAAGTGTGTGGTGAGGGGAATGACCTGGAATGGAGAATGGTTGCTAACAAGGATGGCAACACCTCCGTGAGCTGGACCATCTCCATCCCAGTCCCGGCGAACGAGAGAAAAGTGCCAGATAGTGGGATTGTTGGCTGTCTGCAAGAATGTCTCCTGAAGGCACACGCAGAGGAGTTTGTGTGCCCTCAGGAGGACCTTGATGTCGTCAATATTCCTCTGGAATCCACGACAGTTCCATTGAAGGAGTGTGGCCGTCTCAGGTCTTGGAAAAATTGGCAGACGACTTACGATTTATTTTAACCGTCACCAGAGACGGTTTTGGAAAAATAGGGTGGTCTGTGTCCATGTCCTCGGAGTCGTCCGAGTAACATGGATCAGAGGCCGCCAAACGAGAAGGAGGTAAAATTTTCTTTTTGGGCCCTGGTTGGGTTTGGAAGGTCTTGCTGTCTGTGGGCGGGGTGGAAAAAGCCCCCCAGAGGTGGTAGGGGAAGACACTGATGCAGGAATGGAAACCGGAGTCGATGTCGAGATAGACACCGACCTCGGTTTCGCCTGCGTCAAGAGGTAAAGCAGGTGCGAAAGTTTCAGCTGGTGGAATGCTGATGTCAATCTGTACCGCTACAGAAGCCATCTTAATGACAGGCTTTACGATGACCACACCGGCATAGGAAACTTGCCGGGTGGGGCAGGTGGTGCAGCGAGCTTTCGCACCTCAGGATAGCTTATGTTATGGAGGGTCTTTAGACGCTGTTTCTCTGTCTCCTCCAGCCACTTTGGACAGTCGTGGGAGTACGCTGGATGCTTACCACTACAGTTTATGCAGAATGCCTTCTCAGCTGTTCAGTCAGTTCAAGATCATCCTGACTGCCGCAACGAGCACAGGTAGGTTTACCCCGACATGTGGTGCGGGCATGGCTAAACCTCTGGCATTGAAAACAACGCAGAGGGTTTGGTATAAATGGCCGCACCTTGCAGTGTAAGTAACCTGCCTTGATGGAAGTAGGCAGATGTGGCATATTGAATGTTAGAATTAAAACCCGGCTGGGTTCTAACTTTCCACCACGGCATGTCGAAACCCGGTGGACTGCTATCACTCCCTGTGCTGAAAACTCCGAGAGGATTTCCTCCTCAGAAACTTGAGGCCCCACTCGGAGATCACACCCCTGGAGGAATTGAGCATCTTGTGTGGAGTGACTTTGACTGCCACTCCACCAATCGCTGTTACTTTCAAAAGAAGCTCCAAATGTTTGGAGCATACAGTCTCCACCTGCAAGTCACCAAATCTTAGGCACTTGACAGATTCTCCTGCAAGACCTTTCAAACCCTAGTTTATAAAAAAGGGGGACATGTCCCCAAGAACCTGATCACCTGTAGAGTGGATGATCAGGAACCTCGGGAACGAAGGAAGACACAAAGACGACGGCGATGATGACAAAGAAGACACAAAAGACGGAGGCTCATGATGAGCTCTTTTTGCGGCATTCTCTGGTGAATTTTCTTTTTTGGGGCTCATGTTTGTTTAATAAGTTTCAGTGCCCGTTGTCCTCACCCACCACGGAGTCCAACAAGGGGATGCCCAATTGGGTGCCAGGGCTGCCCGGGCACCATACCCCCACAGCCAGTGAGCCAAGCCCTCACAACTAAACAAAATGAAAAGTAAAAGAGAAATGTGAGAATCTCACCTGAGGACTCACAAAAGAAAAAAGGGAGCAAAAGGAGGAAAAGTGAGAAGCAACTCGTTCTCACAAAAGAAAGGAAACTAGAAAATTAGGTAACATGTAAGGAAACTCATAAACCGTTGTCCGGAAGTGGACAAGGTTACTCACCATTCTGCACGGTTGACCCTAGCAGGACCAGCCCACCGGTCGATTGATCCTGAGGGGGTCGCCCCAGGACCTCCCATTTACCTGAAGCAGAGGCCAAAGCAGTGTATAGCAGCGGCCCTGGAAGTCGCTGCCCAGTCCCGCGATAGACAGGCTCCCCAGTGGCAAAATGGCCAAAGGGGACTCCACCAGTCATGAGCTGGGGAGAGAAGACAGGGACCCCCGAGCAACTGCCAGGATCCTCCTTTCCAGCGACATGGGTCACCGTGCATGGCAAACACGCGGGCGAGCATTTAGGACCCTGTGAGGGTAACCGAGCCAGCGGAACCTTCACAGGGTGGTCCCCTCACCATGGACAGGCACTCGCACTGAGGGGCATATGGGTTGCATGACTGAACACCCACTGCACCATGAACTTATTATTAGTATAAAACAGTTGCATGCACTAAAAACAGAATTTAGATGTAGACATATACCTTTGATGCCAATGCTCCACAGAACATCTGCTTGCAAACTGCTTGTTATCTGCCTTGGAACAGCACGAAGGAGGCGGCGTCTCACATACTTTCCAGCTGTTTCCCAAAATGCATTACCCTACATATATTAAAAAAAAGTAACTTTTACTATTTCTTTAAACCCATTAGTTTGTGAATCTATTCAAAGAGAGTAATATATATGATGATAAATTACTTTATGTACATGTTTAGGAGGCCAATATTTCACTAATGGATTATTTGCTGTATTCTATGGTGACCAGAGAGAAATATCATGATTAATGTCATATTTGTTATCTAAGAGACAATGAATCTTCCATAATATAACCCTAATATATCTGAATTAGACCTAACTAATATCTATGGAATTGAAATTATGTTGTGAAAAGGATGCTATTTTACATATTAATGGAATACAAAATATCCTTAACCAATGCTATAATTTTAAATGAAAGGAAAATAGCAATAAAGGGTTTCTGCTTTTCCTTTTTTAATAAAAACACCTTTATTCAACACACTTAATTTCTTTTCTACATTAATTAGCACAGAGCATTTTTACACATCTTGTATTTGAAAAGCAGTTGAAACTAATTTCCTCTAATGAGTTATTGAGATTGCATAACAAAGGTAGTTGAATGGTGTTTTTCTTTTTAAATACATTTGCATTCCCTTCACTGAAATTGCACAACTTTGAAATAATAGGAAGTAATTATAAAATTAGACATTATTATATCTATTAGTGCTTTATTTTTATAAAAAAATAAAGCAATAATTGAAATGTTGATGCTTAAGTTATGTCCTTGGTTAATAGTTACTGAAGCATCAAGTACAAAAAACTAATATCCTTTGGAATATCTGACCATATTTGTGGATAGATATGGTCAGATATTCCATATTCATGATATTTCCCTTCAGATATACAATAGTTGTGGCTCAATGGGGAAGTGCAATAAGCTACTATTCCATCATATCTGAGGTATGTCTGAGGTACATCCATCCTAAACTCCCTGGGTTGGGTTGTTTTGCCTCTGAGCGGCACTTTTTTGCACACCATGGGCTAAATGGTCAGGTCACATGGACCCCGAAGGCTCAGAGAAGGTTGGGGGAGGGGACTCACTGAAAGAGCTGTTGGGAGACAGATAGTAGCCTCCCGTCAAGGCCATCCAGCGTGTTCTTTAACGTGCACAGGGTATGGCTCTCCCACACAGGGGGCCACAGCTTAACGTCCCATCCGTCGGACGGTGGCCTTTCCAAGCCCATTGGTGTCCCCTACGGACCGTGGGCAGGGTGGGGAATTTTGCGGAGATAAATCTCAACACTGACCCAGCTGGGACTCGAACCGGGGAACTACAGATTACGAGCCTGGCGCGATACCGACTGAGCCACCCCAGCCCCCTAAACTCCCTGACTTATCAGGAAGTTTAGGATGGATGTCAACATTAATGAGACAATGTTAATGATTTATGATGGCAATAACAGACTACAGTTTTTTCAGTTACATCAGCTATTTTTCCCCTCTTTAATCACACTTCTGATTTACAAAAAAAAGCTTTTAAATAAATACACCTAATTCCCAATTTATGAACATAATGAATAACTTGAAATGTGTTGATAAGTTGAATATTTGTATAAGTCGAATTTTCTTCCCTTAAGAAACGTTATAAATCTATTACTAAGGAATGGTAAGTGATGATCAAAGAATAGTATGAATGCACCTATAGAGTGTCAGGGTTCTTCAATGAAGACAAGAGATGGGTTGGGTTGGGTTGTTTTACCTCTGAGCGGCACTTTTTTGCACACCATGGGCTAAATGGCCAGGTCACATGGACCCCGAAGGCTCAGAGAAGGTTGGGGGAGGGGACCCACTGGAACAGCTGTTGGGAGACAGATGGTAGCCTCCCGTCAAGGCCATCCAGCGTGTTCTTTAACATGCACAGGGTATGGCTCTCCCGCACACGGGGCCACGTCTTAACGTCCCATCCGACGGACGGCGGCCTTTCCAAGCCCATCGGTGTCCCCTACTGACCGTGGGCAGGGCGGGGAATTTTGCGGAGATAAATCTCAACGCATTAGCCATCCCGTGGCCGAGTGGTTAGCACGCTTGGCTACTGATCTAAGGGACCTGGGTTCGAGCCCCGGATTTAGGCATGGATGTGTGTGTCGTTTTTCTGCTGAGGTCCTGCCATCCTCTCAGATCTCCTACTGTGGCATATAAACTGACAGGCTCCTGTCAGACCTCTGTGGCAAGCAGCTGCTTGAGGGGGTATTTATTTATTTATTTTTTTTTATTTATTTAAATCTCAACGCTGACCAAGCTGGGACTCCAACCTGGGAACTACAGATTACGAGCCTGGCGCGCTACCGACTGAGCCACCCCCGCCCCAGACAAGAGATGAATTACTGGGTATAGCTGGAAAGTATTATACATCACAAACACCGCTGCTTGCACAATTAATATTTTTAAGTCGAACAGAGCTTGTTTATATCTGTCACTTCAAACACAGTGTGGATTGTGTTCATGGTACTCCATGATATTGGGTATTCTGGTTCACACTGACAACAAATACTGATTATCAGAACTCTGAGAAACCTGTTATTCACAGCATACTATTCAAAATAGTTCAACCACAGCCATATATATCATCATGGAATTTCCCATGCAGACACAACTATCATTAAAGACATTATTGGCCCTATCTCTTTTCAATTCCATTAAGTTGTTAGATGTGTGGGGTTAAAAGGAACACTAGCAAATTCTTTTAGTAATTTTTTACCAGGAAACTGATCATTTGCACAATCATGGTCAACATACACACAAATTTTCAAATGAAACAGTTTACTCTTTCTGAGTCATATGATTTTAGTGATACAAAGTATTCAGTGCAACTCAACAGCTTTTTATTCTATCACAGACGTTACTGATGCCAGGTATTCAAATTACAAGTTGATGACCACTATTACTAAGAGTTTACTTCCTCTCTAATGATTACATAAAAATTATATTTGAGAATATTTGCCTTTTGTTTTGCAAGAAATGTTTCAGTAAAATTTTGCCATTTTTTTTTCGCATTTTTCTCTTCTCCTACCTAGTACAAGAGACAATTTTTTTCAGTTATATCAGCTATTTTTTACCTTTAATCACACTTCCAATTATAAAAAACATTTAAATAAATACATCTGACCCCCAATTTATGAACATAATGAATAACTTGAAATGTATTCATAAGTTGAATATTTGTATAAGCTGAATTTATTTCCTTCCTTAAGAAACATTCTAAATCTGTTAATATGTTTCTTCATTAGTACCAAAAATTCTTCCTCCCTTGCATAAAGGGAGCAAATAAGTGAACCTTAGAATAAGTTCTTATACCTTTTAATAAAAACTTATAATTGGCAATATGTAGCCATAGCATACAGATATCCAATGCTTTTGGAATCAACTTTCAAAATCTGAGCATGTGTATAAGTAATGAACTACTCTTGGCTGCAATGCAGTTTAGGGCCCTTAGTCACAATCTTGGATTTTTTGCCAGGGAAACCTGCAACATTGAATTGCAATATGATATTCATCTGTATAGATAATTAATCAACTCAACCTATTAGATATATACCATATAAATTACCACTCTTTAAGTTGATTCAAATTTTCAGAGGAAAAATCGTCTTGAGCCGTGTGGGATACGAACCCACGACCTCCTGATAATATGTCAAGTACTCTGGAACACTGATGAACTTTCTCAACCTACCTTACATAATATGTAGAGAACATTCAGGCAATTTTTTGCCACAAGCGGCTTATTAATGTTTTTATATAGATGGAATGCATGTCTTACAAGTATGCAATTGCATAGATAATTAATAAACTCAACCTATTAGGTATATACCAAATAAATTACCACACTTTAAGTTGATTCAGATTTTCAGAGGAAAAAATGTCTGATATTCATCTGTAATTGTTTTTGGAGCTTAAATGCAAATGAGGGTTCATTCCTTAGCGATAAATGATTTTAATGAAGCCTTGAGATCTACTGACCTTCTGGGGTCAAGGTCAGCCCTTGTGGCTCGACTGTTTCTCCCCCATAGTGGGGAAGTACTACTGTTCTACTGAGTTACAAATATCCTGAGGCCTAGCCTGCAGCTCTGCCAAAGGAAATTTACCCCTAAAAATGTTCAATGAAGTGAAATAAATTATTCATCTTGGGGGATTTTTTAAGTACAGAATGAAGGTTTATTCTTTAATGAAAAGCATTATTAATGAACTTTTGATGAGATTATTCATTTTCAGTGTCTTTTTAAGTGCAGAAACATGATTTTCTCCTGTTTAGTGTTATAAAATTTTTGATACATAGCCTCTAAGGCAGTGGTTCTCAACCTTTTATGCTTCACATACCCCCTGGAAATGTGTATGTAACGGTGAACCCCTTGTATAGATAGAGAAAACTATAGTTATAGTTTAACAATGGAAATAAAAGAAAACATATATTTATATATAACATATATCTAGCGACTTTTGAGCTCTCCCGGCGTACCCCAAAAATTTTTACCACATACCCCATGTTGAGAAGTCCTACTCTAAGGATTTATTTACATGCTACATGTATATAGGGACAAGAAATGTTCCCATATACATGTACACTGGTTTCCATAAATTAAGGAAAATCCCTGTTAAGTCAATGGGAAGCTAACATCAAAGCTCTATAACTTCTAAAACAAGTTTTTTTGCTTTGAAAATTGTGATTGCAGATAAAGATCTCAATCAAATAAATGAATATCTCGATTTTCAACAATATTCGTTCGGTATTTCATGACTTATTGAAGTTTGAATATTTAACAACAGCAATGCCAGTCTTATGAACTTATACAAAACTGAAGAATAGTGAAAGAATTCTTTACACAAAGTCCTAAAATACAAACTTCTTTTATTAAACACTTTGATACAATACTTATTACTGTTTTAATTAACTTCTGAAGCCAATTTTTATGGCTGGCATTGTTATCATAAATATTCAAACTTCCATAACTCATTAAATACTGAACGAATAATGTTGAAAATCGAGATATTGATTTATTTTATTGAAATCATTATCTGCAATCACATCTTTCAAAACAAAGAAACTTATTTTAGAAGTTATAGAGCTTTGACTTAACATAGGGATTTTCCTTCATTTAAGGAAACTGGTGCATTATTTTTCCATGTAATCATAGACTTGCTGAGACACATCATAATGGTCAGTCACCTTATTGAAACCCTCCTGATACAGGACATATCCTGCTTCTGACACCACTTGTGACTTCCTCTCTGATAGCATCATTCAGTGAAAAACATTGGCCCCTGAGATTGTTCTTCAGCTTCCCAAACAAATGAAAATTCAGAGGCACCAGGTCTGGACTGCATAGAGATGGTGAGCAGTTGCCCATTGACAGGTGCAGAAATCCTCATCCAAACAGTCACACAACCATTTCCAAACTTGCAGCACCATTTCCTCACACTGCACTGACATGGCATCTGAGACATACACAGCCATGAGCTATCAACAAATTTTTGCTGGTTGGGGATCTACTGTGCCCACAGAAACCAAACTATTGCTCAGATCTCCACAGAAACCAAACTATTGTTCAGATTTGTACACATGTGCAGTACCTTTGCCATATTCTCTGTGACTCTGCACCTCACAGCACAGCTAGGTAACATTGATGACTGCTGCCACTTAGTGACACTATTTGGTACTCACATACAGAGGTGGCCAGATGTTTGTTAGTTTGATGAGGAACAAACTGTGAACTTTTTTTTACTTAAACTCATAGGACTTTTCTGCTGCTACCAATTACTTAGATGCTACAACATACCATTAATCAACTGTGCTCTAGCTAATCAATAATATCCCAACTAACAGATTTCTTATTATTAGAAAAAATAGCCAATATGGTTAAATGGAAAGAAAAACATAACTAAAAAGTAGCTAATAATTATCATAAAATTAATTGTCTGGCTTTCAAAGTTGCTAAATTTAATTTGCTGCAAAGAAGCTAAGTTGGCAACAATGGACACAAAGGAAAACATGCTCTATTATACATTTAAACACATTTGACATTAATAAATTCAGGAGCTGTGTTCATTAATTGAATATGGAGTCACAGTTCTTTAATATGTAGAAATATGAATATACAAATTATTCCAAACTTGAACGTTCACAAGTTGAAGTCCATCTGTATACAATTCTAGCTTTACATGATTTTTAAGCAAACTCAAGAATTATTTACTATATAAAGAATTACAAATAATGTATAACATTTTCTTAACAACTAACCAAGGATAAGCTTGTACGTTTTACAAATGGACGTGATGAATGCCATTTCTGATGATAGTGACAGGAATAATCTGTTTCATTATGAGTATTTTCAGGAATTGCTCCATCTTCTAACCAAAATTTGAGCTCATCATCTGAAAATAAAATTGTACAAGGTAAGCAAACCAATATTCAATTAAAAAAAGAACTGCCAATCTTTGGATATCTATGCTACACTGACAATCAGTGTAAATAACAGGAAAAGAAATCACAACATGCATTACAAAAGAAATTCAATTTCACAGGATTTAAGACTCATTATAAACAGGTACATTAACATTGCATTATACTGATAATGATCCATGCTGATAATTATCTATACTGATAATTATCCATTCTGGATGGGGATCGTTATAATTCATATAACGATCCCCATCCAGAATGGAGCAAGTTCAGTTACCTCAATATAAAAGGCTGTGCAGCACAGCATATGAGCTCAGTGTAGTCATAGATATGGTCATGCAAGCCAGAGTGTAAACATTACAGTCAGAGGAAAAGTTACAGATATCACAGAGTTCCAAAAGGGCATGATAGTTGAGGCTCAGGTCAGGTGTCACAATCTCAGAAATAGTATGCCTTGTTAATTGTTCATGACCATCAGTAGTTAACAGACAAAGTCATCCATCAACAAAACTGTCAAGGAGTACGCAAGGTGGATGCCCATGCAGAGAGAGAGGTGCAACACCTCGTATGCATTCAGTGGCATAGTTGACATAATAGTACAGTGGGGGGGAAGCACAAGCTGAATATTGCAGCTGACAATGTGCCATACTCCTACATATGGGGTTCTGGAACTGAAGGCCCACAAGACATCTATTCCTCACCAGAAGTCATCAGTGCTTGCTGTGGTGCCAGCAGCATGTCAGTTGGACAATCGAGATATGGAAAAAGGTGTACTGGTCCAAAAGTTAAAGTTTTTGCTGCACCATACAGATGGATACCTTCTTGCATGGCACAAACAATATGAGTTGATAGACACTTTGTGCAGTGTGTCCACTGTCCAGGTTGGTGGCAGTTGTATCATTATGTGGGTCATGTTTTGCTAGTCCAAATTAGGACCCCTGGTGTGCATGGATATGCATGTGACAGGTGTGGGCTACCAGCAGCACTCTGCTACGTTGCACCTGTTCCTAGATAGGGACAGAATCTTTCAGGATGACAAAGTGTGATGCCACAGACCCAGACTGTAAAGAAGGTCCAAAGAACACACAGCAGACATCATCCATCTTTCCAGGCCACAAAATTTATAGATATCAATCCTATCAAACACTCATGTGACACTCTGGAATGCCATAGGAGATATAGAGATCTGTCAACATCTTCCATTCAGAAACTGTGGGATGACTTGCAGAAGGCAAGGCTACAGATCCCTTCTGATGTCTTCAGACATCTAGTGGAATTGACGACAAGGTGGCTACAGTCCATTATCTGTGTGCAAGAAGGCCGAACAAGATATCAGGTAGGTGATCATAATTCAATGATCACTCAGTGTATGTGCTTATTTTGAATATAGAAAAGAACTAACATTTCTTATGTGCTATATTAATGCAAATGCTGAAAAACAAAAACACTCTCACTAAATTCACATTCTAAGAGTAAAAACTACAGCAGTACAATGTAATATAGTACTGCAGACATGTTAACAATAAGAATGAAAATAATGAGCAGTTATCAGTTATTACATAACTATAACTTAATTATTTGTAATGCAAAAATTACCGTTACATGTTACTTCCCTTCAGTATTTTACTTAAAAATACTTTTTAAAAAAATCTGTAACATCTCAATCCACAAATGTAACAAACTTTAATGAACCATAGCATTTATATGCACAAAACTCTTTCTGGTGAATAAAAAAAATTTTAAGGCAAATATAAGCTTTTTTGTGATATGGAATTTGAACTATACAAAGACTAGCTAAATTTTCATTATTTTATTAATTTGCAAATTAATAATATAATTTAATTTGCATTTGCAAATTAAAGGTAACAGTTTCAAATGAAAGTTGACTTGTTTTATCTCTGAGTAGCATTTTCGCACACACAATGAGCTAAATAGCCAGGTCAAAAGGACTCAGAACTGGGTAGGACAAGAGGATTCACTGGCTAGCTGTTAGGAGACAAGTGGGTAGCCTCTCGCCAAGGCCATCTAGTGTGTTCTTTACTGTGCACAGGAAATGGCTCTCTTGGAAAAGAGATAATTGTCTAATGTCTCATCTGACAGATGGTGGTATTTCCAAGCCCATCAAGGTTTCCTTTCTCACCAAATTAGTGAAGATAAATCTCAATGCTGTACATTTAAGAGTTAAACCTGAAAACATAAAAGTGCAAGTTAAGGAAGCTATACTGACTGAGCCAACCCCCACCCTTTCAACTGAAAAATGACAGAAATAAGGAACATATGTTAAAAAAACTTGTATACCAACAAAATATCTTCAATTATTAGTGATCTACATACTTTTAGAAACAATTACAAATGATTATATATATATATACATTCAAGTGCTTCTAAAATATGAACAGCTCTATATGCATGTTTCAAATCAATAATTCCATAAATTTAAAATAATCTTTGATGGAAAAAATGTAACTGAAGGATCAAAATAAAATCTATCTAAATCTCAATCCAGTATTTAAAGTTATGGAAATTTCAATGCTTACTAAAAACAGTTTGTCAGATACATTTTCTTAAAAATCCATCCACTTGCCTAACCATCTGAGAGACAATATCCTGGTAAAATGGTTTACTAAATCTTGACTGATCATACCAAAAAAAAAAAAGTTTACAGGTCAAGTTTCTAAATGTTGTATCATTTACAATGAATGTACACACATGCTTGTATATGTATAGGTCATTTATGCATAATGAATATCTCTATAAACTACTAAATATGATTGTTTGGAATGAGTGGGCCAGTCTAATCTAAAAAAAATTAAGCAAACACATTGATATAAAAGTTATTAATTTTAATTAATTTTTGAGACAGATTTTTATAACTGCCAATGTTGCTGTTAGATATTCTAGTTTCCATAACTATTTCAATATTCGTTACATTACCAAAAATCACCAGACACTTCTATGTCATGAGAATGGAAGCAAAATTCAAAGTTTTCTTACCATGAAATTTAGCTTTTTAAGAAAAATGTTATTACAGATAAATTGAAGTTCTCATTCAAATCTCCCAAAATCTCAATTTTCAACAATATTCACTTAATATTTAAAGTTATTGGAGGTGAAACATTTTAGAACAAACATTGTTGTTGTTACACTCCTTTTAGAACAATTTTCTTCAAAATAAGCAAAAACAGAATCATTATAGAAATTTCAAAATTACATTTTAGTTATGATATGCATTTTAATTAGCTTTTAAAGTAAAATTCTTATGACTAGCAAACACTGCTGTTAAATGTTTGTTTCCACATTCTAAATATTAAATGAAATTGTTGAAAATCAACATTTAAGAGACTGAAGAAGAGTTTTAATTTATCTCCAGTAAGATTTTTCTAAAAAAAGCTTATTTTAAAAGTTAAGGAGCTTTTAGTATGGCTTTTCATTCGTATAACAAGAAAGTGTCTGGTGATTTTTGGTAACAGTGTATATACATAAAGTGTATGTAACATTTAAATCATGCTACCATACAAATGCAGAGGAAGTTATTCTTTCATTGTTAATGAACAGTAATATTCAGTTATTGCTAAAATAATTATCTTCACAAAAAATTTAAAAACCAGTTAAATCCCACCAAAGTTTGGTGTAAAATGCCAATCCATTGATAACTTTCTCAATCAACAATGTACTATGCTTTATCCACAACTCTCAATCAATAGCATACTATTCCATTCATAAATGATGGTAGCACCCCCAGAAATTTCGGATACTTGCAGAGAAATTATTCCAGATCCAATGCAGTTAGGAACCCAATATCTTAACCCAACACAGTTAGACCTTAGTGGATCCACCACACTATATTTGGGACCAATCGGACCAGTACTCAAAGAATCACAAGGAACTGAAAATTTCGACTACCAATGACATCACACTGCAGACATACAAGAAACACGTGTCCACCCACCCATTCATTTGCCCATCCAGAATTATGGCTATTACATAATATTACAGGAAACCATTTTTTAACAACAACTATACATTGAGTGGCCACTTCATTATGTACACCTATCTAATAGCAAGTAGCTCACCCTTTTGCCCTCAGAACAGCCCAAACTTTTTGGGGCATGGATTCAAGGAGATATAAAAAGTGTATCACAGGGATGTTAATTCATATCAATTCTACCACTGCCATAAGGTTTGCAAATTGGCTAGTGGTGGATCTCTATTCTGAATAGCTCATTTCATCTCATCCCACAGGTGCTCAATTAGATTGAGATCTGTTTGCTAGGGAGGCCACTTCACTAAGCTGAAGTCACTGCCATGTTCCCAGAAGTATTCCTGGATGTTTTTAGCCTTGTGACCCATTCACAGATGGATACACTGCTGCCATGAAGGGATACACCTGATTGGAATGATGTTCAGATATTCAAACTTGCTCCACTGGTTATCAAAAGGACCCAATGTGTGCCACGAAACACTCCCCATACCATTAAAATGCCACCACCTGCATGCAAATATTGATTCGTGGTAGGATGGATCCATGGACTCGTGATTTTCACCATATCTTGCTGAAATCTCCTCCTATGAGCATGAAACAGCAGGAACTGAGATTCATCATACCAGGCAACATTTTTCCAATCATCCAGTGTTTGTGTTCAATAGTCTACTGTAGCCACAGTTCCTTGTTTTCACTGATAGAAGTGAAATCCATTTAGGTCATTGGCTGATACCCCCATTCATGACAAGGTATGGGTTGTGCATTCTGATGTGCCTCTTACACAACCAATGTTTTACTCAGCAGTTATTTCACTGACTATAGCCCAATAGCATCTATCAGCTTCTTTCATCAAATGAGTTGTTTCCAAACATAGAACTGTCATTAACTGTTTTTTTTTGGGGGGGGAGGGGACCGATTATTCTTGATTCACCCAAACACTATCATGTGTGAAAATGCCAGAAGAATTGCGATTTCTGAGATGCTCCATACCAGAGATTCTAGCACTAACTACTATGCTATGTTCAAAGTGATTTAAATCTTTCACCTTGTCCATATACAGAATCCCTAGGTATCTGCTTCAAATAGCATGGAATGAACACCCGATGATGTCATTGAAAGAAATCTATTCTGCAGAAAGAAGAGGTGTACCTAATAAAGTGGTCCAATCAGTCAAGGCTGAATTTTACATCTCATGTGCCCCTAGGTACATGAAGTGCTAGTGAGTCCTTATGTGTGGTAGGTTTCATTTCATATAAAAAGAACTTTTTTATTTGCTTTCACAACCATGATGAAAATAATAAAATTGAAATGAATGTAGGAATTTTAATGTAAGATTTGTTAATAATAAAATTAAAAATTAATGTAATAAATTAATATTATAGAATATCATCATCATCATCATCATCATCATCCTCAAGCAGCCATGGGCTACGGAGGTCCAACCAGACCGCGCAGTTTAATTCTCCAAGCATATCTGTCCTGAGCTACATCTGCTGCATCCGGCCACTGTACACCAATTCTAACAAGGTCCTGTTTGACATTGTCTGCCCACCGCATCCTAGGTCTCCCCCTCCTTCTGAGGCCTCTAGGCACACTGTTCATAACCCTATTCGCCAATCTATAATTATCCATACGGGCAACATGGCCAAACCAGCGGAGTCTCTCTCTGCACAATATGCTGCTTAAAGGAGGTTGCAAACTCCTTTGCCTAACCTCATCATTAGTTACAAAGTTAAACCACCTAATACCCAAGATACTGCGTAAGCATCTAGAATCAAAAGCATCTAGTTTCCTGTTATCTTGCTTACACAGCGTCCAAGTTTCACTACCATAACTAACCCTAGAAAGAACCAAACTATTATACAGTCTAATTTTAGTCTTTAGGTGTATACGCCTATTTCTCCACAATCTCCATAGATTCTTAAAAGTCCCGGCAGCAATATCTATTCGTCTGTTAATCTCATGCCGCACATCACCAGTATCAGTTACGCAGCTCCCAAGTAATTAAACTGTGACACCTGCTCAAGACTGCAACCATTCAGATTAACTGAATAACAACCTGCCTGACCAATTTTCATCACTTTAGTTTTCTCTCTGTTTATAACCAAACCTACTATACTACCAGTCTCATCAACAGTTCGAATGAAAGAGTTCATCTCATCAACATCATTTGCCAAAAGGGCTAAATCATCCGCATAATCTAAATCATAAATTTTCGTATCTCCAGCCCATTTAAGGCCAAAAGCTTTCCCTTGAAGTGAATTTTGCATAACATAATCAACAACCAAACTAAAGAGAAAAGGAGACAAAATGTACCCTTGTCGAACACCAGAAGTAATGCTAAACCAATTGCAACAAGACTTACCAACTCTCACACATGACTCAGTGTTATTATAGAGAGCTTTCATTATGTTAACTAACTTGTCTGGTATACCATATGATCTCACAATCAACCACAAATTATGACGATCAACAGAGTCGAAAGCCTTTTTGAAATCAACAAAGCTAGCAACCAAAGGTTTCTGAAACTCTAAACATTTCTCAAGAATCTGCCTAAGTGAAAATATCTGATCTACACATCCCCTACCACTTCTGAATCCACATTGCTCATCACGCAATTGCCTGTCAACCAGATTCTTAATTCTATTAAGCACAATCATGGAAAGAACTTTACCTAGAACGGAGAGTAGGCTGATACCCCTATAGTTATCACAAGAACTGCGATCACCTTTTTTGAAAATAGGGATAATAATAGCTCAGGTAAAATCTTTAGGAACCATGCCTTTATCATAAAAGTTATTCAAAATTTCAGTCATCCAAATGGTAACTGAAACATTCCCAGCTCTAAGCATTTCCGTAGTAATTTCATCCACCCCTGGGGATTTATGAAGGTTAAGTTTAGAAATAGCCAAACTAACTTAGCCAAACTAACTTCAGATTGTGTTATAGGGCCAACATTAAAGCCAACAATGCATCTATCATCATTGCAAACAATGGGAGTAGAACTAACCACATTGTTTAGAACATCACTGAAATGCTCAGCCCACCTAGCCATGACAGAATCCTCACCTTCTATAACCTTGCCTTGTTTATCCTTCAATCCCTGTATACCTGTTCGTTTTCTACCACACAAAACATTAACTATCTGGTACAGCTCTCTGCTGTTGTGCTGTCTGACTGCTTCCTCAGCTTTGTCAGCAAGGCCATCAAGCCAAAGATTCTTATCAGTAGCTAACTGATCCTTTACACGTTTATTAAGTTCTTTGTAATGCTTTCTATTAGGACTAGTAGGGTATTGATTAAGGACATTCCTGCAGTTCCTTCATTCAGAAATAAGCTCAAGTGCCTTATCACTTAAATAATTCTGCCTCCTCTGCTCCTTTTTCCCTAAAAGAGTACTGTTAGTTTCCAAAAAAGCCTGTTTAAAATGGCCCCATTCTTCCTCAACTTCAGGTTTAAGCAAACCATGACTGTCATAATGACTAAGTAACCTATCATGGTAAGCTTTAGCTATAACTGGGTCTTTCAGAGCTTCAGTATTAAAGGTAAATTTTTTAACCCTAGCACAACACTTTTTAAGTTTAAGTTGCAAGACACTTTTAACAAGGTAATGGTCAGATCCAATTTCAGCTCCCCTATATGCCCTGGTATTTCTAACAGAACTAGCCCATTTGCTGTTAATTAATATATAATCAATCATATTCTTATGCAGCCCATAAGGTGAAACCCATGTGTATTTATGTATGTTGCGGTGCTTGTAATATGTGTTAGCTATTCTGAAACCATTTAGTTTACTTACCTGTAGGAGACGTTGCCCATTGCAGCTACCAATACCAAAAGGGCCTATTACTCCTCCCCAAAGGTCAGAGTCGGTACCAACTTTGGCATTGAAGTCACCAAGAACAAGGGTAATATCTCCTTTCTTGACAGAATTCAAAATATCCTGAAGTTGTCTGTAAAACCTATCCTTCTCATCCTCATCAGAATCCTCAGTGGGGGCATAACAGCAGATAACATTCAAGTCTTTAATGCTTGTCTGAAATTTTGCTGTAAGAAACCTTTCATTAATGCACTCATATCCTAGAAGAGAATCACTAGCATGTCTGCTGAGCAGCAGACCCACGCCTTGGTGATGCTTTCCATCCTCCCTCCCTGTAAAGAGAAATTTAAAGTTATTTTTAAGTATCTCACCTTTACCTGTCCATCTGGTCTCTTGCAAGCCTAGAATATCTAGGTTATAGCGCTGGAATTCCTGCATGAGGACATCAAGAGAATAATCTCTATGTAATGTCCTCACGTTCCACGTTCCTGAAGAGAGAAAATGATTAGTAGGATTTTTAAAGAAATTAGGTTTATTGAGATTGGTAGGGCCAACAATATCAAACAGCCCCTTGATCGCAGGCATGGGGCAAAGACCTGTTCCTCCTCCGCTAAAGGCTGAAGTCACCGATGCTGGTAGGAACTTCAGGCACCACCTTTTCAAGTGGACTTTTTCAAGAGCCATATGGCCTGCCTGAGACACATTACTCCAGTTTAGGCTTGACGATGCCCAACTAGCTAAATAAGGTTCAGGTACCTGTGATGGCCTCTGATTAGGATTATCCACCAGCTAATATAAGGTATCCCATGCCTCTGTTCACTTAGAGCTGGCAACCCAGAAGCAAACAGAAAACACAGCGGCAGACTCTCCCTCAACAGAGGCCCACCAGTGCAGCAAGTCCAGGATCCATAATCAAGCTCAAATCCATAAACAAGTCCAGTCTAGTAGGTATAAATGGTCAGCACCAGGACCCTGTGAAGTTGACCACTCCTCAGCAGGGTTGAAAAAAAGGAAAAAAGTGGCCATAGATGACCAAATGATCAGTAGGCCATACTGAACTGGCAGCCCTCCCCTTCCGTTCCCTTCCAAAAGAGAATATCTCTTTTGAAAGGTACTAACGGCCTGCACCACGAGAAGGCGGGGTCGGACATTAGGTGCTAGACCTGGCCGGTTCTGTGCATCATCACTGGGGATTGGTACACAGCTCTCCTTCCAGTTTACGCCTAGCTAATGCAATGTAATAATTACTGGTTGATGCAATTTCTGCTAGTAATAAGTCCAGGGTCGAATTTCCCATAAGGCACATTAGGCACTTGTCTAAGGGTGCCAGCATTCAAATATTGTATTTTGTTTATTTAAATATTAACAAAATTATGCCCTTTTCAATTCTTAGAAGTAATAAAAAAACTAGAAGGACACATATTACCTCTGGTACATATGAGAATCTCATTTTCAAGGAGAAAAAAGTTTTTCCTTTACCTAATGTTTCATTCCGTAAAAGTTTTAATTTGAGCTAGCGGATGATGGGAAATATGCAAATAGTATTTCGTTAGTAATTATACAACATAAAAGTATTCGTCTTTTAATTTTAAATCTAAAAAGATGCATTTCCCACACCTCTCTCAGAAAAATGGGTAGATTATTGCTATCAGTGGAATTTCTCTTAAAAACCACCACTATTTTTTCAAATTTCTATTCTATACATATTATTTGTAAAACTCGATAACAGCTCTGCTGTTTCATCATGTCAGTGATCTGCAAAGATATACATATATTAAAACTACGAAGTATTTGAAATAATATTTCATTAGTACCAAATTTAAAAAAAAAGTTTTCTAATTATCATTTTCATTGTTTCCAAAGGAAACTTCATGACATTCACATTCTACCACTAAAATTTCATATTTCTATCATTAATACATTGTTTTAATATTCCTCTGAAATTTTGGAATTTTCTATCTTTTTCACCATTTAGAGGGTGCAATTATAGTGTTCGAAAGATTCCAAAAGTGTGATCATAATATTTTATCAATTCCTATCTAACCCCTCCCCCCAAAAATTTCATATTTCTATCTTTAATATACTGTTGTAATATTCCTTTGAAATTTTGGAATTTTCTACCTTTTTCACCATTAGAGGGTGCAATTATAGTGTTCGAAAGATTCCAAAAGTGTTAATCATTATATTTTAAATTCTAATCTAATCCCCCCTGGTCTACGAGGTCAATTTATTGTTGTGAATGGAAATATCATGGTATTCACATTTCACCACCAAAATTAAAAATTTCTAGCTTAAATAGGTCATTTGCATATTTGTTTGAAATTTTGGAAATTGCAAATTTTTCCATCGTTAGAGAGCGCAATTACAGTTTTCGAAGATTTAAAAAGTGTGAATCATCATTTATCTCCAAATACAAACAATTATCTGCTAAAACTTAAAAGTTGTGTTTTCCCACCCCCTCTAGATCTAAGAGATCAACTCATTGTTGGCAATGAAAACTTTGTATCTTCACATTCCACCAATAATTTTTCAAATTTCTAGCACAAATACATCATTTTCAATTATTCGTTTGAAATTTTGGAATTTTCAAAAATTTTTACTGCTAGAGGGCATGCTGTAATTATAGCTTTAGAGAGATTAGAAAAGTGCATATCATAACATTTCATCAACAAAAAGAATTCGTTATATTCATCAACAAAAAGAATTCATCATATATCATCACATTTCAGTACAAAAATAATTTTTAATTTATCTCTGTAAACAAAAAAGTTCAATGTCTACAGATGGACAGCCAGACAGACAGACGAGAAAGTGAAACTATTATCTCATTTTCTTTGAAAACAAGATAGCTAGTTAGAAAAATCAATGTTTCAAGACCTGTTCCAATAATCTACTGTCAATCAAAAGGGAACTTTTAAAGAATATGCATTATGAGGATACACAGGATAACAGACTTACTGTGTCACTTCCATGTTATGTAAACAGAAAACCACATTGCTTTAAAAATAAACTCTTAACAGTAAAATGCCATAGGACACATGTTGGACTTTAAAACATAAAGGAATTCAAAATGTAATTATACAGTCAATTTTTTAAGAAAACTTTTGGTATGCACTAGTATATATTTAACATAGAAAATGAAAATATAGAATAAACTTGCAATATTCAGTAGGGAGTAACATTTAAAATTCAAATCATTCATCTGAAATTTAAACATTTTTCTTCCCTTTTTTTGAATGAGCAAATTACACTAAACTATCAAAAATATTGGGAGATTTCTGTGTTTGTGAATGTAAAACTATATTTACAGCTCTTTAACTTTTAATTAAGCATTTTTAACAAACTGTCTCACAAGAAATGGAAAACCTAAAATTCCCAAAATCTACATTTCAAGAAATATTTACTGTTTAAAGAGTTCTGAAAACAATCATTTACATCATTTGTTGCTTCTTACCATGGCCGAGTGGTTAGCGTGCTTGGCTACTGATCTAAGGGACCTGGGTTCGAGCCCCGGGTAAGGTATGGTTGTTTGTGTCGTTTTTCTGCTGAGGGCCTACCATCCTCTCAGACCTTCTACTATGCATATAAACTGACAGGCTCCTGTCAAACCTCTGTGGCAAGCAGCTGCTTGAGGGGGTATTTTTTTTTAAGAACTTATGTTAAAATTCAACAAATTATTTACTGAAGTAAATGCAATTTTAGTAGTTTGGATAACATTTTTCATTTTGCATCAATTTTGTAACAATATTTAGGACAAGCATAATATTACATAGAGATTATTCTCTTGATGTCCTCATGCAGGAATTCCGGCATTATAACCTAGATATTCTAGGCTTGCAAGAGACCAGTTGAACAGGTAAAGGTGAGATACTTAAAAACAACTTTAAATTTCTCTTTTCAGGGAGGAAGGATAGAAAGCATCTCCAAGGTGTAGGTTTCTTCTCAGCAGACATGCCAGTAATGCTCTTCTAGGATATGACTGCATTAATAAAAGATTTCTCAAAGCAAAATTTAAAACAAAAATTAAAGATTTGAATGTCATCTGTTGTTATGCCCCCACTGAGGACTCTGATGAGAACAAGAAGGAAAAGTTTTATAGCCAGCTTCAGGATATTTTGAATTCTGTGAAGAAAGGAGATATTTCTCTTGTGCTAGGTGACTTCAATGCTAAAGTTGGTACTGACTCTGATCTTTGGGCAGGAGTTTTAGGTCCCTTTGGCATTGGTAGTTCCAATGGCAATGGGGAACGTCTCCTACAGGTAAGTAAACTTAATGGTTTACGAATAACTAACACATACTTCAAACACCGGGGCATTTATAAATATACATGGGTTTCACATGATGGGTTACACAGGAATATGATAGATTATATTTTAATTAACAGCAAATAGTTCAGTTCAGTTAGGAATACCAGATCATACAGGGCAGCCAAAATTGGGTCTAACCATTATCTGGTCAAGAGTGTCTTGCAGCTGAAGCTTAAGAAATGTTGTCTAAGATTAAGAAAATTACCTTCAACACTGAAGGTCTGAAAGATCCAGATATAGTCAATGCATACCATGGTCTTAGTCATTATGACAATCGTGGTTTGCTTACTGCTGAAGATGAGAAAGAATGGGATCAGTTTAAACAGGCTTTTCTTGAAACCAGCAGTACTCTTTTGAGTAAAAGAGAACAGAGGAAACAAAATTATTTGAGTGATAAGGCTATAAAACTTATTTCTGAAAGAAGGAAGTGTAGGATTAACATGAATCAACACCCTACTAGTCCTAACAGAAAGGCATTACAACGAGCTTAATAAACATGTAAAGGATCATATCAAACATGTATAAGGACATGATCAGCTAATAAGAATATTTGGCTTAATAGCTTGGCTGACAAAGCAGAGGAAGCAGTTAGACAGCACAACATCAGGGGGTTGTACCAGATTGTTAATGTTTTATAAGGGAAGAAACAGACAGGTATACAGGGACTGAGGGATAAACATGGCAAGGTGTTTGAAGGTGAGGATTCTGTGATTGCTAGGTGGGCTGAGCATTTCAGAGATGTTCCAAATAATGTGATTATTTCTACTCCAATTGTTTGTAATGAGGATAGATGCATTACTGGCTTTAATGATGGCCCTATATCACCATCCAAAGTCACATTGGCTATCTCTAAATTAAAACTGCATAAATCCCCAGGACTGGATGAAATCACCACTGAAATGTTTAGATATGAGAACATTTGTATTGTCACATGGCTGACTGAAATTTTGAATATTTTTTATGATAAAGGTGTTGTTCCTAAGGATTTTTCTAGAGCTATAATTGTCCCAACTTTTAAAAAAGGTGATCACAGTTCTTGTGATAATTATAGGGGAATTAGTTTACTTTCTGTTCCAGGTAAAGTTCTTTGCATGATTGTATTTAATGGAATTAACAATCTGATTGATGGACAATTGCATGATGAGCAGTGTGGATTAAGAAGTGGCAGGGGATGTGTAGATCAGATTTTTTTCATTTAGGCAGATTCTTGAGAAATGTTTAGAGTTTCAGAAACCTATGGTTGCCAGCTTTATAGATTCCAAAAAGGCTTTTGACTCTGTTGATCAACATAATTTGTGGTTGATTGTTAGATCATACGGAATACCTGAAAAGCTAGTTCATGTAATGAAAGCTCTCTATAATAACACTGAGTTGTGCGTGAGAGTTGGTATATTTTTCAGCAATTGGTTTTGCATTGCTAGTGGAGTTAGACAAGGGTGCATTTTGTCTCCTTTTCTCTTTAGTTTGATTATTGATTATGTTATGTGAAATTCTTTGCAAGGGAAATATTTTGGCCTTAAATGGTCTAGAGATTTCAAAATTTCTGATTTACATTATGCAGATGATTTGGCCCTGTTGGCTAATGATGTTGGTAAGATTAATTCGTTCAGAGGGCTGTTGATGAGACTGGAAATAGGGTAGGTTTGGTGATAAACAGCGAAAAACTACAGTGATGAAAATTGTTCAGGCAGATAGAGCTTCAGTTGCTTTGAATGGCTGTACTCTTGAGCAAGTGTCTCAGTTTAATTATCTTGGGAGCTATGTAATAGACACTGGGTTGGGTTGTTTTACCTCTGAGCGGCACTTTTTTGCACACCATGGGCTAAATGGCCAGGTCACATGGACTCCGAAGGCTCAGAGAAGGTTGGGGGAGGGGACCCACTGGAACAGCTGTTGGGAGACAGATGGTAGCCTCCCGTCAAGGCCATCCAGCATGTTCTTTAACTTTTTAGGGTATGGCTCTCCCGCACACGGGCCCACGGCTTAACGTCCATTCGACGGACGGCGGCCTTTCCAAGCCCACCGGTGTCCCCTACTGACCGTGGGCAGGGCAGGGAATTTTGCGGAAATAAATCTCAATGCTGACCCAGCTGGGACTCGAACCTGGGAACTACAGATTACGAGCCTGGCGCGCTACCGACTGAGCCACCCCCGTCCCAATAGACACTGGTGATATGCAGCATGAGATAAATAGAAGAATAGGGATTGCTGCTTGGACTTTCAAGAATCTATGGAGAGTATGAAAAAATAGGCGTATACATCTAAAGACTAAAATTAGGCTGTATAATAATTTAGTTCTTAATAAGGTTAGTTATGATAGCAAAACATGGACCCTTTGTAAGCAGGATAACAAGAAACTTGATGCCTTTGATTCTAGATGCTTACGCAGTATCTTGGGCATTAGGTGGTTTGACTTTGTACGTAATGATGAGGTTAGAAGGAGTCATCAACCTCTTTTGAGCAGCATATTGTGCAGAGAGAGACTGCATTGGTTTGGCCATATTGGCTGCATGCATAGCTACAGATTGACAAACAGGAATATGAACAGTGTGCCTAAGGGTTTCAGAAAAAGAGGGAGACCTAGGATGCAATGGGTAGACAAATGTTAAACAGTACCTTACTAGAATTTCCTAGAGTGGCCAAATGCAGCAAATGTAGCTCAGAAGAGACATATCTGGAGAGGAAAATTACAGTCTGATTGGATGCTCCATAGTTCATGGCTGTATGAGTATTTTGTATGTATATGTATAACAGCAGCATCTGCTGTCAAATATTTCCACTTCGATACTCTTTAAATATTAAAAGGATAAATCATTAAGAAAATATGCAGATTACGTGTTTATATAGATTGGATTGGATTGTTTTACCTCTGAGCGGCACTTTTTTGCACACCATGGGCTAAATGGCCAGGTCACATGGACCCCGAAGGCTCAGAGAAGGTTGGGGGAGGGGACCCACTGGAACAGCTGTTGGGAGACAGATGGTAGCCTCCCGTCAAGCCCATCCAGCGTGTTCTTTAACGTGCACAGGGTATGGCTCTCCCGCACACGGGGCCACGGCTTAACGTCCCATCCAACGGACGGCGGCCTTTCCAAGCCCATCGGTGTCCCCTACTGACCGTGGGCAGGGCGGGGAGTTATGCGGAGATAAATCTCAACGCTGACCCAGCTGGAACTCGAACCTGGGAACTACAGATTACGAGCCTGGCGCGCTACCTACTGAGCCACCCCGCCCCTGTTTATATAGAATTCAAGAAAGAATTTTGCTGAAAAAAGGAGTTTCGCCATGAGTGGAACTCAAACCCATGTCTCCCAGAAACACGCCAGGTGTTCTGACCACTAAACTATCAATGGTTACAAAATTATTTCCTGAATTAAAAAAATATTTTCTAAAACTGAAATCTGGATAAATTTAATTCAGATCTATATTTTATCTTCTGCAACATTTTTCTGTAAAACAGATTATTCTCGAAGTTAGAGAGTTTTGAATATCATTGTCCATTCTCCTAAAATAGAAATATCATATACAATTGGTAATATACTGTATTACCTTACAGTTCATATTCTTCTAAAAGTTCATTTTTCTATTATCAAGAGAGAATATTTTGAAAAGAGAATAATCATTCTCCATGGACACACACACAACTAATTAAAATTAAAAAAAGACATAATTTTGTTGTTACTTAAATGAAAAAATTGTAGCATTCAAATGATGGCACACCTAGACCAGTGCCTAACATGCCAAATTGGTAAATCCAGGCCTGCATTCAGTGTAAAACAAAGTTCATTTTTCTAACAGCTTCAGAACTAACAGTCAGAATAACAGCTCAGACTGTATTTGACTGTAACAGTCAAATACAGTCAAGTCAATTGATTGTATTTGACTTGACCTCACTTCGGAGCTTCCACTGATTGGGATTATTTTTCTTTACCCAAATATGTTGTGCTTGAGAATGGGCAGTATTATCTTCAATAAACTTACCAAAATTACTTAATTTCACATAAGAATATTATAGATGGACAATTTTTACGAGTTTTATTGAGGTAGCTTTCACTGAGCAGAATGCCTTTTTTTTTTACCAAATTAAGTTTACTAGTAACATAGTCAGGAAGTGGAATGGAGTTAATTCCCACCTAACAAAATTGTATTACTTATCTTTCCAATGTTCCCATCATCTGAAAACATTGACATGTTATGAAATCACAAAAAGGGAACAAACCTAATCAGTTCCCCTTTAAATTAAAAAAAAAACCAGAAATATCTAATTCAATAAAAATTATATACATTTGAAAAAATGTATGCTTTATAGTTAATAACTGTTTATACCTTTTTAATTCACAAATTTCTATCAGTAGCAGCATACAGAATATAAAAGCCAAATATATGGCATCACTGTCTTCCATCTACAAATTCAAGCAGACTTTCCTTTGGATAAAATTTTTAGTTATGAATTTGCCCTGAACTACTGCCACTCTATTTTTCCTTCTACAAGTAAAAGCTTTCAAAATTGTTCATAAAGAAAATTTTTAAAAAGTTATGGTGAAAATTGAAGCATTTAACAAATGCTTTAAAACTATTGTTTTCTATTTTACTAATCTTTAAGGTTTTTAACCTCTTTTTATTTCCAGAATTATTTTTATCATTTATGATTCGATTACATAGAGCAAGAATTTTTAATCTTAGCTGTATCTGAAACTAGCTTACAATGCATCAGTTTCCTATAAAAAATTATCAGGACTAGCTTTAAATTATGCACTACTTTTGGAATACAATCTTAACATGTAATTACTAATAACGGTAAGGCATGGCTGTTTGTGTCGTTTTTCTGCTGAGGACCTGCCATCCTCTCAGACCTTCTACTATGGCATATAAACTGACAGGCTCCTGTCAGACCTCTGTGGCAAGCAGCTGCTTGAGGGGGTATTTATTTATTTATATTACTTTATTTGTTTTCAGTTTTAAGTCTCATTTAGTTTACACTGAAAAAATTAAATGCAGAGACAGCTCATTCATTGGGCCACCTGGGCACAGCCCCACCAAAAAAAAACACAAGAAATAATAAACCATTTTCAAAATTAGTATTTGTAATTTGTTATATCTAAATCAACATAATATCCCATTTATATTCATTTTGTAATCATTATTTACCATGTTATGTAGACAGTCACATCATTTACTTTGCAAATCAGGGCTATATTAGCAGCTTTAGTTTATACAATACAAATTTTTCCGTTATAGCCATCGCCTGGAATCTTAGAATTATCTATTATAGTGGTAACACAAATGCACATGTGCTGAAATACAATAGCAATGAGATGCAGAAGGTGGGTCATCATTTTGAAGTGGTCCATGACACTTGACTGGCTAATTCAACCAATGCAACCAATAGTTGAAGATCTTACTTAGCAAAAATCTTCATTTGACTATGCCAGGCTCAACAGGTCTAAACTTTCCTGGCAAGATGTGTCTGAAATGAACTTGAACTGGGTTACCAACTTTTAATTTTGCCACAGAGGGATAGTTATATATGAACAATTAGAATAAAATTAGATATGAAAATATAAAATGTGTAAAACGTTGTCTACCTGAGAATACTAATAATATATTTTAGCTAAATTTTTCTTCAGCAGTGCTTAGATCATTTGGCTAAATGCATTGTTGATTTCTATTCACTTGCAACTCAAAGGTCTCCAAATTCAATCCCAGCTGCTCTCATAATAGTTGCTTTTTAGTCATTTTTTTAATTCATTTCATTATCGTATCACTTTTTTTTTACAATTTGTTGTAAAATAAATTAATATATGTAAAAAACATTTATGATAAATTAATATTATAAATTAAATATAACCAAAATAGACTATGTTCAAGTGATAATTTACTACAAGTAATTCAGTTTAAAATAATAAATACAAATTTATAATCAGAACGAAGCCAAAAAAAAGTAAATCTATATAGTAAGACAAATCTATATAGAGAGTTTTCAGTTTTTAAAGTGCCACTAGAATAGATAGGAAAAATACATATATATATAGGTAATTATTACTGTGGAGGAGCAAAATACTGAATTAAGTAGAAAGGACAAGAACCCCTTTCCAAGTTTGCTTTTTCCAAAATTTTTTTGTCAAATAATGCATTTCAAGAAAGGCTGAAAAAAACATATGATTATGTAACATATTTCCAGTCTGATTTGGTTCAATTCAAAATCGGGCATCTCCCCAATTTTTCTTCCTATATCCAGAACATGCCTATGCTAGTCAAAGTACTTGACTGAAAATCTTCATCAAGAGCCGCCAGTGATTAAATGTTTGACAAAAAATGCTTTATTATGACATTTTTAACTTGACTGGTTCTGAAGTTGAGTTGTTGCTATGCTAAAAAATGTTAGGATCTTCAAAAGCTTAAAACACTGTAAAATACGAATATGCTTAATTTTCTCAGTTATTTAGCACTTTTCAGATAATCTTAAAAAATTTTGTAATTTATCTTGCCTTCGTGGCAAAATATGCTTTTGTAATGCTAAATTGTTAGGTTTACTTTAGCATTTAGTAAAATATGTTTTTAAACCACATAAATAAATACATAAATTTCAAAAAGAAATATAAAATGTTTTATAAATGAAAGATTTAAGTAGGAAATTTAAATATTATTAAGTATTTACATTGGAATGATAAAATAAATTAGAAAAAGTGGCAAGTTAATTTCAAAACAATTTGGCTGAAGTTAAAATGAAAAAAAAAAACAGCATATATTGCTGCCTTTATTAGGAAAAAAAATGGAAAATTTTTACTTACCTTTCTAAGAATTTCGATTATTTATTGCATGGAATTAAATGCTTCATATTAATATATAAGATGATATATCTTTATTAATTATTTCAGTTTTTTTTTTGTTTTGTCGAACACAGGTAAAAAATAGTTAAGCCTTAATTCCAGTTTTTCAGTCATTTCCATTTTTCTGGAATGGTTCTAAAAAATTATTAATTCAAAAGTTTAAAATAATAAAAATATCTTTTTCCTCCACCTTTGCTTAACCCAATTCTGGCACTTACAAAGCAGAGAGGATAAATGCATAATACCTATGCCACTGTTATATTAATTTTCTCTTTAAAAAAAACAACTACTGCAATATAACCCAAGTGAATGATATTTTATTAGTTATAGTTAGCTGGTTATTATTTTAAAACATAGTCTAACTTACCCTTAACAACTTTTAAAGTTCTAGTAACTTTCCGTTGAGGAGTAACATGCTTAACATTAGGGTGTTCCTTCAGTGCATCTATGCTTTCTTCTTTGAAATCAGGATCCAGCTAAATTAAGATTATGGAAAAGCAAATTATTGAATGACCATAAAACAGTGATCCAAATTTGAAACAATTCAAAATATGAAGATATTAATTCTGTAATACTACGGGGAAAACATTACTTCTATAAAATACTGATGTTGCTCAGCAGCTTTTATTTCAGCTTCACCAATATTTTGTTACTTAGAATACCAAGCAAAGAAGAGCATTAAAATTAAATTCCTTTTATAAGGAAGTAAGAATATGTCTCTTACCTGTGTAATTTAAAATTTTAGTGGTTATCCAGACAAATGTCATATAAAATACTCCATGTGCAATTAAAGTTAAATTTTAACTCTGGAGAACTAATTTCTTACAAATTATTTCTTAAAGTTTTTAAAGTTAGTCATCATACTTGAAATTATATCTTTTTTTCTATAGATTTTCATCATCTTATTAACCCTTTGAACTCGAGAGGCGACCCTCATTTGCCACTTGGTTTGATGCAGCAACTCGAATGGTAACTTAATTGGTTTATAAACAGAGATCCTTTGCACTCAAGAGGCAACTCTCAGTCGCCACTTGGTTTAATGCAGCAACTCCAATGGCGACTGAGAGGCGACAATAACTGTTTTATAAACAGATATCGTTCATCTTTATAGATGTGTAAATCTATTGTCTGTGTACACTTCATAGTACATTATTGTGTTTAATTAAAATTATTATTTGAAACTTACTCTGTTTTTAGTGGTTATAAAAATGGAGTGAAATGATGAAATTAGTAGCAGTGAAGATGTGTTTGATTTTATGTATAATTTATTTTTATGTTAGTTGTAAAAAATTTTGTCAACTTTTTAGCAAAAAAGCTTCAAGTTGCTACTTCCCTATAGCAAAAAAACTTTCGAGTGCAAAGAGTTAAATGCTGATGGATTCCTCATGTTGCTTTGCCTAAAAGCATGTAAATGTAAAAGTGGGCATAGCAAGCAATGAGTTGCAAGAATATAATTTGCCAGATAGTATATTCTAATGTAGTATATAGGCAAAGTGTCCTTCCAAAATGCTCAAATGTTTGGTATACACTGTCATTCAGAAAAATGTATCAGTAAATAGGGATGGGATCATTCTTTAATATGATAATTAAACAGAAACAAGATTTAGGGCTGTAAACAGAAAAAAGACTTCAAAGTCTACAAACTATCATTTAGGAGGTCTCACTGAGCAATAAATTTGCAGTAACTTTAGAAAAAAAATATGGATAATTTCAACAGACAATATAAAGCAATTTCATAAATATTTAATGAAGTATTATGATTAAACAGTAGCCTCCATTTACAGCAAATTTACATATACACCATTGTTGGTTTGTTTTACCTCTGAGTGGCACTTTTTTGCATAAAATGGCTAAATAGCCAGGTCACAAAGCCCTAATGGCTCAGAGAAGGTTGGGGGAAGGATTAGAAGACCCACTGGACAACTGTTAGGAGACAGACGGTAGCCTCCTGTCATGGCCGTTCAGGATGTTTTTTAACCCTCTGGTGGCTTGAACATGTTCCATTTGTCGCAGTTAAGTGGTCTTCTAGTGGTATTGACATGGTAGTACTGCCACACAACTGTTGCTTAAACCTTACTCTGGCACTTAAAAAGCAGAGAGAATAAATACATAACACTAGTAGGTTGGGTTGTTTTACCTCTGAGCGGCACTTTTTTGCACACCATGGGCTAAATGGCCAGGTCACATGGACCCCGAAGGCTCAGAGAAGGTTGGGGGAGGGGACCTACTGGAACAGCTGTTGGGAGACAGATGGTAGCCTCTCATCAAGGCCATCCAGCATGTTCTTTAACGTGCATAGGGTATGGCTCTCCCACACACGGGGCAACGGCTTAACATCCCATCCGACGGACGGCGACCTTTCCAAGCGCATCGGTGTCCCCTACTGACCGTGGGCAGGGCGGGGAATTTTGCAGAGATAAATCTCAACGCTGACCCAGCTGGGACTTGAACCTGGGAAATACAGATTACAAGCCTGGCGCGCTACCGACTGAGCCACCCCCGCCCCAACACTAGTAAGCTTTACATGCACAGAGTATATCTTTCCTGCACACAGAGCCAAGACTTAATATCCCATCTGATGGACAGCAACTTTTCCAAGTTCAACATTGTACCTTTCTGACCAAGGGTAGGGTGGGGATTTAGTGGAGATAAATCTCAATGCTGGCATAGGTGGGACTTGAAACTGGGAACTGCAGATTACAAACTTGGTGTACTACCAACTGAGCCAACCCCAGCACCCATAAACACTGTGTTAGAGCAATTTATATGATTACAGTGTGTGTTCTTGGTTTGTAAATGGTAGCTAGGCATAAACTGGAAAGAGACCTCACTTAACTAGTTGGGCATTGTCAAGCCTAAACTGGAGTAATGTGTCTCAGGCAGGCCATATGGCTCTTGAAAAAGTCCACTTGAAAAGGTGGTGCCTGAAGTTCCTACCACCATCGGTGACTTCAGCCTTTAGCGGAGGGGGAACAGGTCTATGCCCCATGCCTGCGATCAGGGGGCTATTTGATATTGTTGGCCCTACCTATCTCAATAAACCTAGTTTCCTTAAAAATCCTTTTTATTAATTTTCTCTCTGCAGGAACGTGGAACGTGAGGACATTACATAGATATTATTCTCTTGATGTCCTCACGAAGGAATTCTAGTGTTACAACCTAGATATTCTACGCTTGCAAGAGACCAGATGGACAGATAAAGGTGAAATACTTAAAAATAACTTTAAATTTCTCCTTACAGGGAGGGAGGATGGAAAGCATCACCAAAGCGCAAGTCAGCTTCTCAGCAGACATGCTAGTGATGCTCTTCTAGGATATGAGTGCATTAATGAAAAGTTTCTTACAGCAAAATTTCAAACAAGCATTAAAGATTTGAATGTTATCTGCTGTTATGCCCCTACTGAGGATGAGGATAGGTTTTATGGAAAATTTCAGAATATTTTGAATTCTGTCAAGAAAGGAGATATTACCCTTGTTCTAGGTGACTTCAATGCCAAAGTTGGTACTGACTCTGACCTTTCAGTAGGAGTGATAGGGCCTTTTAGTATTGGTAGCTGCAATGGGCAACATCTATAGATAAGTACTCAATTGTTTTAGAATAACTAACACTTATTACAAACACCGTGACATACATAAATACACATGGGTTTCACCTGATGGGCTGCATAAGAATATAATTGATTATGTATTAATTAACAGCAAATGGGCTGTTCTATTAGGAATACCAGGGAATATAGGGGAACTGAAATTGGATCTGACCATTACCTTGTTAAAAGTGTCTTGCAACTTAAACTTAAAAAGTATTGTGCTAAAGTTAAAAAATTTACCTTTAATGCTGAAGCTCTGAAAGACATGGTTATAGCTAAAGCTTACCATGATAGGTTACTTAGTCATTATGATAGTCATGGTTTGCTTACTAATGAACTTGAGGAAGAATGGGGCCATATTAAACAGACTTTTTTGGAAACTAATAGTACTCTTTTAGGAAAAAAGGAGCAGAGCAAGCAGAATTATTTGAGTGGTAAGGCACTTAAGCTTATTTCAGAAAGAAGGAACTGCAGGAATGTCCTTAATCAATACCCTATTAGTCCTAATAGAAAGGATTACAGAGAGCTTAATAAACATGTAAAGGATCAGTTAGTTGCTGATAAGAATCTTTGGCTTGATGGCTTGGCTGGCAAAGCCAAGGAAGCAGTTAGGCAGCACAACAGCAGAGAGCTGTACCATATAGTTAATGTTTTGTGTGGTAGAAAACAGACAGGCATACAGGGATTGAAGGATAAACAAGGCAAGGTTATAGAAGGTAAGGATTCTGTCATGGCTAGGTGGGCTGAGCATTTCAGTGATGTTCTAAACAATATGGTTAGTTCTACTCCCATTGTTTGTAATGATGATAGATGCATTACTGGCTTTAATGATGGCTCTATAACACAATCTGAAGTTATTTTGGCTATTTCTAAACTTAACCTTCATAAATCTCCAGGGGTAGATGAAATTACTGCAGAAATGCTTAGAGCTGGGAATGTTTCAGTTACCACTTGGATGACTGAAATTTTGAATATCTTTCATGATAAAATATGGTTCCTAAGGATTTTACCAGAGCTATTATCATCCCTATTTTCAAAAAAGGTGATCACAGTTCTTGTGATAACTATAGGGGTATCAGCCTACTCTCTGTTCCAGGTAAAGTTCTTTCCATGATTGTGCTTAATAGAATTAAGAATCTGGTTGACAGTCAATTGCATGATGAGCAATGTGGATTCAGAAGTGGTAGGGGATGTGTGGATCAGATATTTTCACTTAGGCAGATTCTTGAGAAATGTTTAGAGTTTCAGAAACCTTTGGTTGCTAGCTTCGTTGATTTCAAAAAGGCTTTCGACGCTGTTGATCGTCATAATTTGTGGTTGATTGTGAGATCATATGGTATACCAGACAAGTTAGTTAACATAATGAAAGCTCTATAATATCACTGAGTTGTATGTGAGAATTGGTAAGGCTTGTAGCAATTGGTTTAGCATTACTTCTGGTGTTCGACAAGGGTGCATTTTGTCTTCTTTTCTCTTTAGTTTGGTTATTGATTATGTTATGCGAAATTCAGTGCAAGGGAAAGATTTTGGCCTTAAATGGTCTGGAGACACTAAAATTTCTGATTTAGATTATGCTGATGATTTAACCCTTTTGGCAAATGATGTTGATGAGATGAACTCTTTCATTCGAGCTGATTTCATTCGCTGTGATTCAGTTAATCTGAATGGTACAGTCTTGAGCAGGTGTCACAGTTTAATTACCTTGGGAGCTATGTAACAGGTACTGGTGATGTGGGGCATGAGATAACAGATGAATAGGGATTGCTGACGGGACTTTTAAGAATCTATGGAGAGTGTGGAGAAATAGGCATATACACCTAAAGACTAAAATTAGACTGTATAATAGTTTGGTTCTTTCTAGGGTTAGTTATGGTAGTGAAACTTGGACAATTTGTAAACAAGATAACAGGAAACTAGATGCTTTTGATTCCAGATGCTTACACAGTATCTTGGGCATTTGGTGGTTCAACTTTGTAACTAATGATGAGGTTAGGCAAAGGAGTTTGCAACCTCCTTTAAGCAGGATATTGTGCAGAGAAAGACTCCTTTGGTTTGGCCATGTTGCCCATATGGATAATTATAGATTGGCGAATAGGGTTATGAACAGTGTGCCTAAAGGCCTCAGAAAGAGGGGGAGACCTAGGATGCAGTGGGCAGACAATATCAAACAGGACCTTGTTAAAATTGATGTGCAGTAGCCGGATATGCTTTGAGAATGAAACTGCACTGTCTGGTTGGACCTCCATAGCCCATGGCTGCTTGAGGATGTTGATGATGATGATGTTCTTGTTTAAAGTGTAACTATTACTTTTAGAAATCTAATAAAGATCTGGGCTTGTTCTGTTGTAGGATCTTTAGCTGGTGGTTTTTAGCATTTTCAAGTGCTGGTTTCTCCATATGGCTATTTAATTCATGTTATGCATGTTTAATTTAGTGCCAGTTCAAAAAGATTAAAATTTCTTTTTTGCCACCATTTCATTGTTAGAACTGTCTATTAGGGATTTTCCAAGGTAGAACTATGAGAATTATTTCTACACCAGTACTTAAATTTCTGGAAAGTGAAAGGGATCTTAATACAGTAAAACCCTTTTCATCCATATCTGTTTATTCCAGGTTTTTACTATATGAAAATGAAGTATATAAATTTGAAATTTTTAAAAATACTTATCATCCTACAAGCAGCCTAAAAAGTAAATAAAAAAAGTAAAATATACTAATAATAAAATAAATTAATGAATTCATATTAACTTTTTGGAGACGGCTCTCTTGGCAAGAGTCTTAACCTAAAAGGATGGCAGATTTCATTGAATGCCACCCCCACCAGTACTATTGTCTTGCACATAAACGATAAGCCCTCTCCACTCACCACAGAGAGCTGGGAAGACACACCTGTGATGCTTTCTCCCATCCTCTAACTTCCAATAGCCAATTATATACAGAAGCTAGTCAAAATAATTTAAGATTTCGAATGTTTGTGAATGGAAAGTTTGAAGTCACGTGATTGTTAAAAATCAAACATTAATAATAACAATTTGTGTTGAATTATTTTTATATGAAATACAGTTATCAGTTTTGTAAAATTTCTTTTAAATCTATGAAATTTAGAGAATCCTTAAATATTTAAAAACAATTCAGATGAAAAGCATTGTAGAAAAACTGATGTTAGAAAGTTTAGATACCTCTAACTTCAATTATATTTTCCCATAAAGAGCTCATTAAACTTCTTGACATACATTACTGTTGATATAACAATGAAATTTCAATTACTTTATCCATTTAAATGTAATGTTTATTCTATTCTGACTTTCAAAACATATCACTTCACTGAGATAGATGCCCCCATTTTAGATCTCTGCATCTCTTAAAATTAATTGGGGAGTAACCCAAGGAACCATTCATAGCAAACTTCTTCTTTAATTGTTTTATAAATTATCTCAATGAATCCTCCACTAACTGCAATATTTTTATGTATTAGACAATCATCATCTTTATTTTACTTCAAGTTCTTTCCTTTCTCTAAAACAAGAAATGGAAAATAAGTTCATGGTGTTCTTTATTGGCATATTAAAAAAGCATTCACTGTCAATATAAAAAAAACTAATATTGTTTTTCTTTCAACTTCAAATTCTCCCTTGCCTGACAGAGATATCAAAATTAATAACACACATATTGCTGTCTCCACTTCATTTATGTATTTAGGTATGACTATAGAAAATAATATTGACTTAAAAAAATGAGTTGAAAAATTCTGGTTGTCCTGACTGGGATTCGAACCCAGGTCTCTCAAAAGCATGCATGGCAACCACTAAACAACTGAGGAGTTGACCAACTCTCCAACCAAGTGACATACACTGAAGTGCCATTGAATTAGGAATAACAACCTAGTAACGTGCTGGACTCCCTCTGGCCCTGATAACGGCCACCATATGAAGAGGCAAGGACTCCACAAGCTTGCATAAATGTTCCACAGGCATGGGGACAGAGCTGTCCACAATTCTCTCAAGGTCGTCGCTGATGAGAAACAGGCCTGAACACTCTGTTGGACGGTATCCCAAGGATTTTTGATGGAATTTATATCTGGGCTTCTAGGTGGCCAATTCATTATTTCAAAGTCAGCAGAATGTTCCTGCAACCATGCAGTAGCCAGCCTGGACCTGTGAGATGAACAGTTGACTTGCTGGTAGATGCCACATCTCCATTGGGATGCATGATGGCCATAAATGAGTGTAAATGGTCAGCCATGAGTTCTACATACCAGGATGCATTGAGAGTTATCGGTACACGTACCAAATGTCCCACAGACATCCAACTGAAGACACCCCAGGCCATCACTGAGCCACCACCAGCTTGTACTGTTTCGACCTGACATGCAGGATCCATGGCTTCATTGGGTTGGTACCATACCCTCAGTCTCCCATCAGTGTGATGAAGTTTAAATCGGGATTCATCACTCCAGGCTATCCATTGGCAATTTTCGATGGTCCAGCTTTGATGTTCTTTATATGATGAGAGTTCTACATATGACCAGAGTTTCAGCCATGCATGCACGCAAATGTGGGACTTGCAGTACTGAATTTGGATAACGTCTCCTATCCCTAAATTAATGGCACTTCAGTGTATAAGCTTTCCTGTTTGATTCACCAGTGGCACCATCTAATATCAGGACTTGGGCAGCCAAGCTTCCACATATTTGATGGAGAAATATTTGTCACTCACAATCACAGCATTATATAAACTAATCAGTAATAAATTATCACAGAAAACGTCTTGTAGACAAGGTACACTTGAAAAAATGAGTTGAAAAAAATTGGGATTCGAATCCCAGTCAGGAAACCAATTTCTTTTTTTTTTTTTTTCCAACTCATATTTCAAGTGTTCTTTGCCTACAGGACTTTTCCTGTGATAATTTATTACTAAATAGTTTATATAACACTGTGAGTGTGAGTAACAAATATTACTACCATGGCTGCCTAACTCCTGACAACAGATGGCGCCACTGGTGAATCAAACAGGAAAGCTTATATGTCACTTAGTTGGAGAGTTTGTCAGCTCCTCGGTAGTCTTGCAGTTAAGATGCCCTGCATGCTTCTGGGAGACCTGGGTTTGAATTCCAGTCAGGACAATCAATTTTTTTCAACTCATTTTTTCAAGTGTTCCTTGTCTACAAGACTTTTTCTGTGATAATTTATTACTGAATATTGACTTGGAAAACATTAATAAAACCATCATTTCAGTTTCTAAAAGAACTTACATATTGATGTACATTTAAAACTATGTATCTCCCTATGCCCCAACGTTGTACAAAATTCAAATACTATGTTTCCACTCTTTTTGGCATTAACAAAAACCAACTTAGAAAAAGTTTTTGCAACTTACAAAAAGCTCAAAATGAAGCTCTCAAAATCATCAGCAAAATCTATTTTAGCAAGCACGAATCTTTAACACTTACTGATATTCATTCAAACTATCAAATTCCCATTCTGGAATCTAGGAGAAAGCTGTGGTTTATTACACTTATTTATGACACTATTTATAACAAATCTCATCCCTTTCATTCGATTCTTACATCCAATATTTGATTACCACATCGTCACATCCTTCGCTCTGATAATGTTTTCTACTCCCAAGATTTTCAAAGCTAACTATGGTGAAATTTCTTTTGCTTTTCAGGCAACTTCAACTTGGAACACTCTACTGAGCGATATCACTTCTTTAAATTCCAAAACAAAATTCAAAAACTATATTACTCTACTCCAATTAGAATACTGAAATGTTTAACCAACAATATCTACTCACTCCTCTTCCCCCCTCCCCATCTTTACTGTTTTTCTCAATTATTCACAATCCTTTTCTCCTGTTCAATCATCTAATATTACATTTTGCAATTTTATCTCAATAATTTTCATCTAATATTACATTTTGCAATTTTACCTCAATAATTTTCATCTAATTTCATTTTTTATTCATAAATTTGTTTCCCCATGATGTACATATATATTCTTCCTTTTACTATATTAACTATCATATTTCATATTATATGTTTGTCATCTGTGCAGCATTTTGTCATTTTATTTATGTGTCAAACAATTATGCAATTTCTGTACATATTTACATTTTTGTACTGTCCTTAATATTTCTTTTTAATTTCCCAAAGGTATTGGAGCATCAAGCCACTTGAACACTTAAATGAATATCTAAAATTACATGTTCATTGGTTTTCAGTAACCCCCCCCCCCCCACACACACACACACACACACACGCACACCCATCCACATGGCATAAATTTCAATAATAATGAGGTAAAAAGACATGTGTAGGGTATTAAGTAGAGCCAGGAAAGACCAGAATACATTCTGGCATATAATTTTCCCTGTTTTCCAGTTTTCTGTAATTTCTTTAAAACATTTTCTCACAAACATGTGTATAAAATATATATGTTTCATATTTTTTACCTCCATCCTTCAAGATTCATCTCTGCTAAGATGAAATTAAAAAGTGAAAAAAAATGGAATATCCAAAAGAGAATATCCAGGGGAAAAAATTTTAATCCCCCTGGTAATTAAAAGGAAAAAGTTTTCATCTGAGAATCATGGGGTAGCAAGAATGCTCATATACTATTTTTATAACCATATGCAGACCTGGGTATAGAGAAAAAAAATAAAAGGTGGAGGAAGTAGAGGGGGGACAAAAAACTCAATCAGCTAAAAAAATTTAAAGGGTGGGGCAAGAGACTAAATTTTTCATTTGAATATTTTTCCCTCAATTTTAGAAATTTTTAAAAATTTCTTGAAAAATGCATGAAATATACATAAGTTTAACGATTTTAGCCTTCATTGCCCTTACTAGCATTCAGGAAGGAGCTTGGGAAGGCATGCCCCCACCCCAAGATATGGCCCTGAACATTATGCTTGTAAGCACCATAAATCACTGATCCTCATCAGACAACCCACGAAATGTTGACACCTGACCCACCAGCAAGTTTAAAGAGTTTAAAAATATAATTCAGAATGAATAATTTTAATTATTTTTCTAAAATAACCATGCCTCTGATTTTTATTATAAAAAGCAAATTTTAAACCTTATTAGTTTTACTGATTTGCAACATATACGCAATAATAAACCATGGCATTTGTAACTAAAATCATTAGATTTTAGAAATATTAAGTTACTCACATATTGTTTCTGTTCAGCAAATGATATTTGGTCATCGATTTAGTGATGCAGAGACATTCAACTCTAAATTTTCAGCAATTTCCCAACTCAAATTCAAATCAAAAAATATTTCATTACTTTGAAAGAATTGCTTTAGGATTTCTTTCATGATCAGGATTTTCCTACATTTCATACATTTGTCATTTTGAAAACAATGATTAATACAGAGAGAATGAAAAATTTGTTTGTTGGAGTCAAATAATCAGTGAAATGGAGAAAATCAATTAGAGTGACACTTTTCCCTATTCTCATCTCTGGCAGAGACACTTCTCAAAATATTTTTCTAAAAATATGGTACCAAGAAAAAAATTACAAAATGGGAGTAATTTTCTTGCTTTAATTTTTTTTTTGTTATTCAGAAATAAATAGCCTTTCTATTCATGTTCATTATAATCATTTCTGTCTATAAGTTTTTTTAAATAAATTTTTGTGTTGCCAGATGCATTTTTTTTTTACTACATGACTAAAAAAAACCCTATTAAAATAAAACTAGTTGTCTTTTTTGTTAAATATTATATTTTCAGAAAATCCAGAATTAAATGCTGATAATTGGCATATTAACATGTCATAATTCCTTTCATTAGTTATTTGGGAAAAAAAGTTCTAAGGTTAATTTTTTTTTGCTGATCAGAGTGAAAAAAACAGTTGAACCTCTGGATGCAAATCAGTTTCAGGCTGGACATGGAAAAGGTTAAACATTTTTAGGAGTTTTAGTATATAAAACACACCATGAGAAAAACCCCCAGAGCACCTGACATGTCATCAAGAGGTCATTGGCCAGGATCCCACTTGGCTCAAAATAATTTTTATTCTATACCCAAGTTGACTTACAGCATAATAAAGTGAACCAAACTTTGTAACTAAGAATGCTGTGATATAAAAATGTTATTAATGGTAACTGATAATGCATCATGAAAATGATAAAAATTTTAACAGCTTTTATAATCATAAAATACATTTGAGTGAATATTTGCTAGCTTTGTAATGTTTAACTATTAGAAGAAAATTTCAAAATCACAGCCCAATTCAAATTAATAATTGAATTCACCTTTGAAATAAAAAAAATGCTGTATATAACTCGGATTAATAAAGATTACAAAAGAAGTTTCAGATCAAGTTGCTTCCCAGTACCATCTTTCTCTGCTACCTGTTATGACCAATTGTACCTTTCTCTATCTCTTTAAGTCTACAGCCACATAAAATTTGACTTGGATGTTTCATGCTATTCGTCTATTGTATCAAGTATCTTTTTCATTGTCGCAATCTACAAATTTAATCAAAAACATAGCTTTCAAAAGATATGAATTCTGAAATTGTTCATAAGCAATCATAACTGGCCTTACACTTTGTGAAGAATATGACTAAACATTTATTATAGGTATCTCTTATTTATTCTAAGCTCACCTGTACAACTTCAAAATCACTAGGAAAACCACTGGCTGGATTATTTCGAGGTAGCACTTTCCACCTATATACTCCAGAAGATTTCAGTGCTGCCTGAATAAAGTTTTCTCTTGACTCAGGAGTGTAGAACTGTTTAAAACTTACTATGTACTCTAAAAGAAAAAAAGTTTATTCATAAGTTTTATATTATTCTCATCCAAAAAATAATCTCATTGCAATGCTATTTCTGTAATTATTAAATGTGTATGTTACATAAAAGGTATTTCAAAAAATAGAAATCATAAATGCTAAACAGATAATGGTTGTCAGAAAAAAAGTTTATATTGCCAATGTAAACATTTTCTTTAACTAAGAATGATTCAGTAAAAAAGTTCTTAAATTTTTATTATTTATGAATGAAAGGTGGATCATTTAATTCATGGATTGCTGTCACCAACAATTAGCAGCTTTTCATATGAATTAATACATGATATGTGGCAACAGTGACTCTTCAAGGGCATTGAGCAGTGTGTGCAAGTTGAAACATATTACAATATGGTCACAAAAAATTATAGAGACACCATGAACCATCTTGAACCTTGATAGAGACTGACTACACAGTCAGTCTCTGTCATTTTCTCACTTTGGAAAGGTTTTCATTTTTGCATGTGATTTTTTGCAGGCTATGTCTGATCTGAAAACTGAGCAGTGGTATGTGATGCATTACTGCATTTAGCAAAGCTTAAGTGGTGCATGGAACTGAATCACAGAAATGACTCAAGTGTATGGAGAACAGTACTTGGTTGGCCAGTTCTTGGGTCATCCTCCATGAAATTGGGTCCATCTGTGAAGTGTTTGTGCCACTTGAAAAGCACACTTGGTTTCAATCTTTGTTGTCCATAACTTGAGTCATTTTTACAACTGTATCTTGGTAACAAGAAGGTTGACAACAACTTAAACCTTGACAAAGATAGTAATGTATCTCATACCACTGCTCAGTTTCCAGCAAAAAAAAAACATATATAAAAATGAACACCTTCCCAAAGTGAGAAAATGGTAGTCTGGCTGTGTATTGTTTTGCCATTACTTGTGACCATATTACAATATATTTCAATTTGCACACACTATTCCATGCCCTTGAAGAATCACTGTGTTGCCATATAACATGTATTAACTCATACAAAAAGCTACTAATTGTTAATGATGGGAGTCCATGAATTAAATGATCTACCTACATACAGACATACATATCCCCTTAAAAAAACCTTTCTTTCAAAGCACTTCTCAGTTGTTCTTGACACTCATGACAAAAATAGTGTTCACTGCTGTCACCTCAAAACTTGCATTACCTAAATATTAACATAACAGGTTACTGAGATTACACTAGAAAACAGTGAATAATAATCCTAGGCAACAAACAAATTTTTGATGTGCTGAAATCAAAAGAGAAAGCACATAAAGAGGAGTTTTCCAAATAATGTGAATTTCAATGCATAAAATAAAGTGCATTTGTGATATTTCTTCTATATAAATATGCATAAATTGATAAAATAACAAAAATTTTGTATATTTCATCAACATTCTTGTTTAAATGAGAGTTTACGTTTCAACAAAAGTGCTTTTTTGTGTATGACAGTATGATTCAGTACAGCATAATTTTTTCACAGCAATATTAAGACATATCCAATGTTTAACATTTTGATTTCAAGTCTTTAAAATTTTATCACAGAGTCAACAGAGAAGGGGGGAAGGGGCATAGAAATGGGTGGAAAAAGCATTTTTCAGATTTATTAAGATATGAACACCAGCATATGTTCAAGGAAAATGGAACACTGAAAAATTAAGGTTAAAAATCTATATGTAATAAAAAAAATTGTGAAATGGGAGATTACTTAACTTCAAATACATACATACATAAAAAATCCTCGTGTAGACATGGGCTACGGAGGTCCAACCAGACAGTGCAAATTTGTTCTCCAAACATATCTGCCTGAGCTACAGCTGTTTCATTTGCCCACTGTAGACCACTACTAGCAAGGTCCTATTTGGCATTGTCTGCCCATCACATCCTAGGTCTCCCCCCTTTTTTTGAAGACTTTAGCCATGCTGTTGATAACCCTATTCATCAATCTACAGCTATGCATACAGGCAACAGGCCAAACCAACTCAGTCTCTCTTTGCACAAGCTGCTCAAAGCAAGTTACCTACTCCTTTGCACAACCTCATCATTGCTTAAAAATTGAAACCACCTAATGACCAAGATACTACTTAAGCATCTAGACTCAAAGGCATCAGGTTTCCTGCTATCATGCTTAGAAATGGTCCATATTTTTCTACTATAACTAACCTTAAAAGAACCAAACTATTATACAGCCTTATTTTAGTTTTTAAGTGAATATATGCCTATTTTTTCCACACTCACCATAGATTTATAAAAGTCTCAACAGCAATCTCTGTTCTCCTGCTTATCTCATGCTGCACATCCCAGTATCTGTTGCATAGGTCCTGAGATAATTAAACTAACACACTTGTTCAAGAGTGCAATCATTCAAACCAACTGAAGCACCATCTGTCTGACCAATTTTCATCACTTTAGTTTTCTCTCTGTTTATCACCAAATCTACTCTATTACCAGCAATAACGATCAACAGCAATAATGAAATAAATCATCTCATCAGCATCATTAGCCAACAGGGCCAAATCATTTGCATAATCAAAATCAGAAATTTTGAAATCTCTAGGCCATTCCAGGCCAAAATCTTCTCCTTGCAAAGAATTATGCATCGCAAAATCAATAATCAAAAGAAAACAAAATGCATCCTTGTCTAACTCAGACTACACTAGAAATGGTAAGCCAATTGTGACAAGCTTTAGCAACTCTCACACACAGTTGTATCAGAATAATATAACCACCTACCTAATAATGGGAATAACCACCTTTGGCCTGGATGACAGTGGCGAGACGGCATGGCATGGATGCAATGAGGACCTAGAAGGTTGCCAGAGGCACATGTGCCCATTTGGACTCCAGCAGAGCATGGAGGTTCTGTAGATTACATGGTTGTGGGTCCGCACACCAAACCTGTTGATCCAAATGGTCCCACGTGTGCTTTATGGGATTGAGGTCAGGTGATTTTGCCAGCCAAGAGAGAATGGAGACATCGCTGTCGTGTTCCTGGAACCCATCACTCACCACCTTAACAACATGGCAGGGCACATTGTCCTGTTGTTAGACACCATCACCACCAGGGTAAACGTCCAACATGAAGGGATGCATGTGGTCAGTGAGGATGGATAGGTAGCCAATGGCATTCAGGGACCCATCCAGTGGTACCAGTGATTCCAGGTCATACCAGGAAAACATCCCCCAGACATGCACACTGCCACTGCCGGCCTGTACTTGATCTTGACTGACAGGCGTGTCCAGGTGTTTCTCGTGTGTCTGATGCCATATCCACCACCGCCTGTCACTTCTGTGGAGTAGGAACCTCGATTCATCAGAGATGGCAAACTTCTTTCACTGTCCAATGACGGCAGTCCCATGCGAACTGCAGGCTCATTGCTGATGGACCTTGATAAATATGGTCGCCTTTACACAGCGTCAACTCCGGAGAGCCATGCATAACAGGGTTCGCTCTACTGATCGGGGACACATACATGGATGCCCTAGTGTTCATTTGAGTGGTCAATTGCTGCTCTGTTGTGCGTCGATTGCCCTTTACCAGTTGATGGAGGCGACATTCTCCTCTGGGGTCATTGGCCTTTGAGGCTCCACAGTTATGACATCTGGAGGTACTCGGTGTGCCAGCGGTTCATTCTTGATACACCCTTACTACAGCAACTCACAAACAGCCCACGAAGTCTACTGTTTCCGAGATGCTTCCACCCTTGGCACAGTAGTCGATGATCATTCCTTTTTGAACGTCTGTCAAATCAATACCTCTGCCCATTGTGCTCAGGTTATGCACTATGGCTCATCTGTCCTGGCCGACCACTTATAGCTCCGTGTGGTCGACCTTGTCATATGAGCACTCTGTGACTCGCTGGGCAGTAGTCGATGATCATTCCTTTTTGAACGTCTGTCAAATCAATACATCTCTGCCCATTGTGCTCAGGTTATGCACTATGGCTCATCTGTCCTGGCCGACCACTTATAGCTCCGCGTGAACACTGTGATTCCATGGGTGGTCATGTTATTCTGATACAACTGTGTATGATTCAGTGTTATAGAGAGCTTTCATTATGCTAACTAAATTGTCGGGTATTTATATGATACAATGATCAACCACAAGCTATGTCAATCAACAGAATCAAAAGCCTTTATGAAATATACAAAGCTAGTAACCAGAGGTTTCTGAAACTCTAAACATTTCTCATGGACCTGCTTAAATGAAAATATTTGATATATACATCCCCTACCACTTCTAAATCCACACTGTTCATCACACAGTTATCCATCAACCAAATTCTTAATTCTATTAAGTATAATCATGCAAAGAACTTTACCTTTAACAGAAAGTAAAGTGTAAAGTAATTATAAGATAAAAACTTATAATTTATCACAAGAACTGCAATCACCATTTTTAAACATAGGGATAATAATAGCTCTAGTAAATCTTTAGAAACAACACCTTTATCATAAAAAAATATTCAAAATCTCTATCAGCCAAGTGAAAACACAAGTGTTCCCCCCACCCCAGCTCTAAGCATTTCAGTAGTGATTTCATCCACCCCTGAGGATTTATGCAGTTTTAATTTAGAGATAGCCAAAGTGACTGTAGAATGTGATATAGGGTCAACATTAAAGCCAGTAATCTATCCTCATTATAAACAACCATATTGTTTATAACATTTCTGAAATGCTCAGCCCACCAGCCATCACAAGATCCTCACCTTCAATCACCTTACCATGTTTGTTCCTTAAACCCTGTGTATCTATGTGTATTCTGTGTATTTCTTCCCACATAAAACCTTAACAATCTGGTACAACCCCCTGTTGTTGTGCTATCTGCTTTGTCAGCAAGCTATCAAACCAAAGATTCTTATTAGTGGTTAATTGATCCTTACACGTTTATTAATCTTTATAATGATACCTGTTATAAATAGTAGGGTGTTGGTTAAAATTATTCCCACACATCCTTCTTTCAGAAATAAGTTTCATAGCCTTATCACTCAAATAATATTGTTTCCCCTGTTCCTTTTTTACCCAAAAGAGTACTGTTGGTTTCAAGAAAAGCCTGTTTAAACTAATTGTCATGATGACTAAGTAGCCTATTATGGTATGCTTTGGCTATATCTAGATCTTTCAGACATTCAGTGTTAAAGCTAATTTTCTTAACCTTAGCACAACATTTCTTAAGCTTGAGCTGTAAGACACTTTTGACCAGGTAATGGTAAGACCCAATTTCGGCTCCCCTGTATGATCTGTTATTCCAAACTGAACTAGTCCACTTTCTGTTAATTAAAATATAATCTATCATATTCCTGTGCAACCCATCGGTGAAACCCATGTATATATATAAATGTCCCAGTAGTAGTATGTGTTAGTTATTTGCAAACCATTAAGTTTACTTACTTGTAGAAAACATTCTCTAATTCCATTAGAACTATCAATCTGGACCTAAAACTCCTCCCCAAAGGTCAGAGTCAGTACCAACTTTAGCATTGAAATCACCTAGCACAAAACAAATATCTCCTTTCTTCACAGAATTCAAAATATCTTGAAGCTGGCTGTAAAACATATTCTTCTTGTTCTCATCAGAATCCTCTGTGGGGGCATATCAACAAATGACATTCAAGTCTGTATTTTTTGTTTTAAATTTTGCTGTAAGAAATCTTTCATTAATGCAGTCATATCCTAGAAAAACATCACTGATGTGTCTGCTGAGAAGCAAACCTACATCTTGGAGATGCTTTCCATCCTCCCTCCCTGAAAAGAGAAATTTAAAGTTTTTTTTTTACGTATCTCACCTTTATTTGTACATCTGGTCTCTTGCAAGCCTAGAATATCTAAGTTATAACACTGGAATCCTGTGCGAGGACATCAAGAGAATAATTTCTATATAATATCCTCACATTCAATGTTCCTGCAGAGAGAAAATTATTAGTAGGATTTTTAAAGATACTGGTTTCCTAGTGTTGCAAAAATACTATTTTCATCAACACCTCAATGATTGATTAAATAGAAATGTCACTCAAGATTTCTAATCTTCAACAGCACAATTTGAAAACACCAATTGTCAAATACTGCAATATGGTGCACATAACATTAGTGACATTTTACCAATACATCGATAGGAGGTAGATAAAATTTTAGTTCAGGCATTTTAACGATAAAAATATTAATATTTACTGTTATGCCATCCCGTGGCCAAGTGTTCAGAACACTTGGCTACTGATCGAAGGTCATTTTACCCGGGGCTGATTTGCAGCCTGGGATAAGGCATGGATGTTTGTGTGTGTGTTTTTTTTTTGCTGAGGTCCTACCATCCTAACACACCTTTTGCTATGGTGTATAAACTGACAGGCTGCTGTCAGACCTCTATGAAAAGCAGCTGCTTGAGGGGGTATTTATTTATATATTTATTATTTATGAAAAATTAAGTATTGTTTTGCCCAGTTTTGTGAGATATAATGGTAACTTATTGTTGTTTTATACAATAGAGGCAATTCGTTTTGAAGCAGTAATATAGTAGTTAAAAATATTCAACTGTCTGTAAATTTTTCCCTTCCCGTGTTCATTTATTTTATAAAGTTGACAACTCTACTAACAATGCTGTAGAAAGGTGTGCTATACAAAATATTGTTAGTAATATTAAACAATATACTTTCCAGAAATTTTATTTTACTAAGAACTAAACTAAGAATTCATGAAAAAAATTAGAAAAATAAGAAGTGTGAAAACTAAAAATTACCATTGTCCACTATTTTAGATGCAAAATCCACATATACCATTTTTGAGTATGATGCATTGTGGCCTGACAATTCACACTGTACATTCATTGCTAAACACAATTCCATTAACAGTAGCAGATGAAGCACTATATTTTTCCATGCTGCATAACAGCTTGTGAAGGTGGACTGGAAAACCCGTAATCGAACTTTTAACCACATAGTCATAAACCACTTTAGACTCTTCCAATTAAAGATGATAGCAGCATTGTTTGTGTTCCCACATTTACATGGAGTTAACAGTTATCCATTCTTATTCAGGCCACATACACTGTATCATAAAGTTTTAAATAGACAGATGAACCTAAAATAAATAAGAAAACTTAAAATAAATAGTATGTCATAAAATTATCATAAATAAAAAAATATCAATAAAATTCAGAAAATATATACATTTTTCAAAACTATCAGAAATTTAAGCCTTCCAGGGTCCCACCTGAAAAACTTATTTACATTCAGAGGTCCAGCTATTTTTTCAGTATGATCAGAAAAAAATTAACTTTAGAATTTTTTGCCAAATAATTAATGAATGAATTATGCATGTTATATACCAAATTAATTAGCATTTCACTCTGGATTTTCTAAAAATATTTTACAAAAAAGATAACTTTTTTAAAGTTGTGTAGTAAAAAAATGCATCTGGCAAATGAAAATAAAAATTTATTTTAAAAAACCTATAGACAAAAATGATTACAATGCACATGAATAGGAAGGCTATTTATTTCTGGATAACAAAAATCTATATTTACTTGAAGCAAGAAAATTACTCCCATTTTGTAATTTTTTTTCTCGGCATCATACTTTGAGAAAAGTCCAAACTTTTGCCAACTGTACTAAGTCAAATAAACAAGTTAACTGTAGAAAAATAACCAATCAACCAAAATAGGTCACATTATACACTAAATTAAATAGAATTTAATTGCAAATTTTAGAAAATAAAAAATGTTAACAAAAATTACAGACATGTTGATTTTAATAAGACTTTTCACTTTAAAAAAGTGAAAAAAAAAGATCAGACTATGCAATTAAGGATTAATTTTTGAAAACCTGATGAATAAAATAGTTAAAATATATATTAATTGAAAACAAATTTCTTCCTGAATAATATAATATTTACATGATTTTATTTCCTTTAACCATTCTTTTTAGTGTGGTATTTTTTTTTTATTTTAATATTTAAGATAAAATATTTAAAATATAATGGTTTAAGTCACAGTGCTGATTTAAAATTATTAAATTTTCTCTATATCACTGTAATTGTCAGAAAGAAAGCTGAAGAATCTCTACCCATCAAATATTATCGGAAGAAAAGAACCAAGGTAAATTCCTAGATAATAATTCCATCTGTCTCAGCTTTTCCAACAATTACAGTTATATACAGAACATAATAATGAAAATTTGAATATTAATAAGAAAAAAAAAATTTAATAATCTCAAAATATTGAAATTTAAAATTAGATGAAATTGGCATTTCAAATATAAATGATATACACCCACTTTACACGGTAGACAGGTTCCCAAAAAAATTGTGCAAAAAAAAAACCATGTAAAAAAAAAGTTCATATGAAAAAATAGAAGATTGGTTCCAGACATGAAAACTTAGTACAAATACTGGCAAAACCCAGTACAACACCATAATTTACCTATGGATGTTGGACCTTCTCCAGTTGCAAGATGATCTAAAATTTGGATCTTAGTATCCAAAGAGATAGCTTTCCTTTTCTGCTTTTGTATAGTTAAATTATCCGACATTGTGGTAAGGCTTATGAAAAATATTTAAATTGTAGTTAATAAATCAGATGATGAAAAATTGTAAATTGCCTATCATCAAAATTTAATTACACACACAAAACAATTTTTTTTTTCAATTTCTTCTATTAAGCATCTAAACACTTCTAACTTTAAACATGAAATGAGAGACCAACACTAATGTATGTATTGAAGATAAAAATGAGGGGAATTCCCAGAACTTAATGTTGCCACTTTATTCCGAATGAAATAGGTTTTGTACAATTCTTCCATAAAATAGAGAAAACTTGTTGTGCAGTTATTTTAGTGTAGTTTTTATTTTGTGGATTTTAGTACACAAAATGTGTGTCCATAGTACATTTTCAAAGTTAAAACTACTTCAAAAAATATGACCATAAAAGCGGCATCTTTGTTATAAATGTAAATTCTAGGAATTTTTTCTTGAATAGGAATATTTTTTCAGAATTAAATTCAAATGGAGATTTTTAAAAAGGTGCCGTTTGAACCATGTTTGATCAAAATAAATCACGTAAAAAGAGAATTGGAATTTTTTCCTAAACTGTGTTAAATCAAAATCATGTAAAAAAAATTCATGTAAAAACAGAATTGGGTGTATATTAAACTTTTATAGGTAACTTAATAATGCAATATTAAACAGCAAACACATATTTTTGAAAGAAAATTTAAAAATAAATGTAATCCTTGAATAACTGATAAAATAACTAGATTAAAAAAAGAAAAAAAGAATTTTTAAGACACAAAAAATACTCATATATATTTTAATACAATGATGAATATAAAATAATTAGATATAACTGTTTCAAAAATAAGATATTTGAAAACTAAATATTATGAAACTGAATTTAAAAAGTGTGAAAAAGACGAAAGGAAACAATGGACACGTATAAAACAAATTTTAAAAGAAAAAACTTCTGGTTTGGCAATATCATTGTATACTAATGCAGCAAAATTAAGTAATGACTTTAATTATTATTTTATTAATGTTAATAATCACAGTAATGAAACAAATAACTTTCATAACTATCCCTCTACCTTAAATAATAAAAACTCCAACTTTAATATAAAACTCCTTAGGTGAAAATAAAGCTTATGGATATGAAAACATGTCCCAAAACATTAAAAATTATATAATAAATATCATGCACCATTTTTAATAAATATTAAATAAAACATTTAATTTTGGTATTCTTATAAAACAACTGAAAACTGCTATTATAAAGCCTACATACAAAAAAAGAGATAAAAATCATTTTAAATCAGCACTGTATCTTATACCACTATCTTTTAATAATTATGAAAAATAGAATTATGAAATTTTTAAATAATTCATTTTTTTTATAAATTGCAATATGGATTTAGAGAATATAAAGAGTACAGATATGCAGTTAAAAATGACTACTGCTGTTTCACATGTATTAAATAATTCTCAAAATATTATAGTAATTTTTTCAGACATTGCAAAAGCACTTGTTAGTGTAAATCATAAAATTTTATTGCAGAAATAAAATTACATTGGTCTCAGAAGAAATACAGTAAAACACTAAAATGTTTTAAATCATATATTACAGATAAAAAACAAATTGTTGACATAACAAATACAAAAAGTTTGCCCTTATTGATTAAGGAGTACCTCAGGTTCAGTTTTGGGACCTTTTTTTTCAATGATTTTTTTTTTAATAACTTAAAGGGATATCTTATATCCTATGTTGATGACACTGCTATAGTCTATACAAGCAATAATTTCCAAGACT
>JAWZYU010000620.1:0-94000 GCA_038380435.1 Ryuthela nishihirai
AGATGGTAGCCTCCCGTTAAGGCCATCCAGTGTGTTCTTTAACGTGCACAGGTTATGTCTCTCCCGCACAAGGGGGCCACGACTTAACGTCTCATCCGACGGACGGCGGCCTTTCCAAGCCCATCGGTGTCCATACTGACGGTGAGCAGGGCGATGGAATTTTGGGTAGATAAATCTCGACGCTGATCCAGCTGGGACTCGAACCTGAGGTTGGATTGGGTTGTTTTACCTCTGAGCGGCACTTTCTGCACACCATGGAATGGCCAGGTCACATGACCCCGAAGGATCAGAGAAGGTTGGGGAAGGAGACCCACTGGAACAGCTATTGGGAGACAAATGGTAACTTCCATCAAGGTTATCTAGCGTGTTCTTTAACGTGCATAGGTTTTGGCTCGACTGCACACAGACCACAGCTCAACGTTCCATCAGAGGGAAGCGGCCTTTTTAAGCCCATCGGTGTCCCCCTACTGACCGCGGGCAGGGCGGGGAGTTTTGCGGAGATAAATCTCAATGCTGTCCAGGTGGGACTCGAAAATGGAATTGCAGATTACGAGCCTGCGCGCTACTGACTGAGCCATCTCCGCCCCCTTTAAAATGGAGGGGAAAATGTTATAGTGCAATGGTAATCCAGTCTCTTCCCCCCTATTTTAATTTTTATAACTAGATTTACTTTCTACCCTCTCTCCCCTTTACCTTTTTTCTAGAAACAGCCCTGGTTTTGTGAGAATTGCACAAGATATTTCTAACAAATACACATATTTTTCTTGTATCATGAATCATTTACCAGCAATAAAAATGATAATGATGAAAGGATATACAAAGTTTTCGGTTCAAAATGATAATGATGAAAGGATATACAAAGTTTTAGTTCAAAATGATAATGATGAAAGGATATACAAAATTTTTAGTTCAAAATGATAATGATGAAAGGATATACAAAATTTTTAGTTCAAAATGATAATGATGAAAGGATATGCAAAATATTTAGCTCAAAATGATAATGATGAAAGGATATACAAAATTTTTAGCTCAAAATAATAACGATGAAAGGATATACAAAATTTTTAGTTCAAAATGATAATGATGAAAGGATATGCAAATATTTAGCTCAAAATGATAATGATGAAAGGATATGCAAAATTTTTAGCTCAAAATGATAATGATGAAAGGATATACAAAATTTTTAGTTCAAAATGATAATGATGAAAGGATATACAAAATTTTTAGTTCAAAATGATAATGATGAAAGGATATGCAAAATTTGTAGTTCAAAATGATAATGATGATAGGATATGCAAAAAGTTTTAGTTCAAAATGATAATGATGATAGGATATGCAAAATTTTTAGTTCAAAATGATACTGGTGGAAGGATATAGAAAAACAGTATTTCAAAATGATAAAACATTTTTACTGGTAGTCAATAATTCATCATAATACAATAAAAAATATATTTGTCAGAAGTATAATTGGTTGAATGATTGAGACAGTGCTTTCAAAATATGATAAATTTTGTGTAATATTGTTAAAATAATTAAACTAAATACCTACAGGATTTTGTTGTAATTGATATGTACATTTCATGTGATGCACAATAATTGCTACTCTTATTACATGTTCAACGTAAGTATATGGTGATGGTGTAATAAGGATAAACAATTAAATAAAGTATGTTCCAACTCCAAAATATGAAATCAAGCCTAAACTTCGCATATTGGGAACAATGGATCTGGCAGGAATTATCATTTCCCACCTTTGGAACTTGGATTTGAAATTGACGACTGCTGTTTGGACCACAACCAAAAATACTCTGTCAAATATTTGAACTACTACCGCTATTTTTCGAAGAATGATTGAGTGATGGCTGCCACAAACACATATATTGACACATACACACACACACATATACAGACAGACATTTTTCATTATTATAGATATATCAGTTGGGTTGTTTTACCTCTGAGCGGCACTTTTTTTGCACGTCATGGGCTAAATGGCCAAGTCACATGGACCCCGAAGGCTCAGAGAAGGTTGGGGGAGGGGACCCACTGGAACAGCTGTTGGGAGACAGATGGTAGTCTCCCGTCAAGGCCATCCAGCTTGTTCTTTAACGTGCACAGGGTATGGTTCTCCCGCACACGGCTTAACGTCCCATCCGACGGACGGCGGCCTTTCCAAGCCCATCGGTGTCCCCTACTGACCGTGGGCAAGGTGGGGAATTTTGCGGAGATAAATCTCAACGCTGACCGAGCTGGGACTCGAACCTGGGAACTACAAATTACGAGCCTGGCGCGCTACCGACTGAGCCACCCCCGCCCCTATTTTTCGAAGAATTATTGAGTGATGGCTGCCACAAACACATATATTGACACATACACACACATACAGACATTTTTCATTATTATAGATATATGGAATAATTTATTCTATCTGGAGAACGAATGTTAGACCAAGTGTTCCTTGTGGCCTGGCCAACAAGGAACCGAAACATTGAAGTCAAGACCATCCAAGGTGAGTTTTAGCATCTGCAAAGTATGACCCTCCTGCACTAGAAACCAACGCTTAACGTCCCATTGGAAAGACTGCGTTGTTGGTTGGTTGTTTTACCTCTGAGCGGCACTTTTTTGCACACCATGGGCTAAATGGCCAGGTCACATGGACCCCAAAGGCTCAGAGAAAGTTGGGGGAGGGGACCCACTGGAACAGCTGTTGGGAGACAGATGGTAGCCTCCCGTCAAGGCCATCCAGCGTGTTCTTTAACGTTGGGTTGTTTTACCTCTGAGCGGCACTTTTTTGCACACCATGGACTAAATGACCAGGTCACATGGACCCCGAAGGCTCAGAGAAGGTTGGGGGAGGGGACCCACTGGAACAGCTGTTGGGAGACAGATGGTAGCCTCCTGTCAAGGCCATTCAGCGTGTTCTTTAACTTGCACAGGGTATGGCTCTCCCGCACAAAAGGCCACGGCTTAACGTCGCATCCGACGGACGGCGGCCTTTCCAAGCCCATCGGTGTCCCCTACTGACCGTTGGCAGGTCTGGGAATTTTGCGGAGATAAATCTCAACGCTGACCCAGCTGGGACTCGAACATGGGAAGTACAGATTACAAGCCTGGCGCGCTATCGACTGAGCCACCCCGGAAAGACTTCGTTTTTTCAAAACTTATCGGTATCCCCTTTTTCACTAAGTAGAACGTGGTTAGCAGATAAAATCAACACAATTGAGACTCGAACTAGGGAACATCAGATTTCGAGCCTGACACATTTATAGGGTCGACAATAATCTTTAGTCTTTGACAACCTTATTGAGGGAATGAGCCAATTTGGTCATTCAGCCATTGCTATTTAAATACACCACATTCCCTATCAGGGCCAGATCTAAGGAGGTGGTGGCTGGATGAGCAAGGGGCCATGCTCCCCCCCCCCCCATTAAAAATGCTGGTAAGAGTAATAGAGACAAAAATATTAAATTTAGATGAATTTTTCAAGAAATGTTTTAAATATTTCTAAAAGTGTTTAAGAATTGTTATACTATAATGGAAATCCAGTCTCTTGGCTCTTTTTTTTTCTCCCTACTCGATTGAAATTTTTGCACCCTCCCCCTTAATTTCTTTCTGCATCCGGACTTGTTACCCTCATTTTGCATCTTTTCCCACCACTATCTGTATCAGATTTTTTCCATTTTAGTTTTCATTTCCAACGAAGTTGTATTCTTCGTCACTCATAATTTGCTGTTCGTATGGAACCCTCGTAGCTATCACTTCACACTAAATTTTATTACTTAACTTCCATAGTGATTCCTATGCTCCCGTTGTAATACATTGTACTTAATTATGAAAAGTTTAGATCTCTATAATATTTTTGCAACGACTTACTTCTATGGGTTTTTTTTTCATCAGTTAAGACAGTGGTTAGTGAACATTTTTTGTTCTGAACAGTCTTCTATATCATACCGTATGATATTATTTTTTATGGAATAAAAGATAATTATTTTTTGTAAAAGATATAGTTAATAAGGAATTATTTTGAAAACTTTCACCGGTAATTATTCTTTTTAAAGTTTGATAATCATTTTAATAATATATTTGTCTAAATATTCTATTGGTAGTTATTTATTTTAAAAAATTTGTAATCAATTTTAAAAATTCAAAAACATTAAATAAACATATAATTAATAATAAATTCATTTTATGCTGTTTAAAAACAAATAAATTTATTTCAATTTTAGATGAATTAATTCACTTAAATCTTTATGCATATTAAATTTCCCTCGTCTTTGTTCAACGACTGTTCAGGCTGTATAAACTAGATAACTCTGGCCAGAAACGATGTAGAATATAATTTGACGGTCCATAATTTCAGATATTTTACAGAATGAATAAAAAAAGGAAAATGTTTTTTAATAATGTTAAGGACACAAAAAATTTAAATTTAATGCAGTCTAAACCGTCTAAATGTACATAAATGAGAGTATAAATGCTAAAATAGTGATTTTAGTTTTTTACTGTATATACAAATACTTTGCAGGCTGGATAAATGCTATTACGATCCTTAATTTGCCCATCCTGTGTCTAAGAGTTTGAAGCTTTCCTTCCTGTTCACATGACACTGATCACTTACATCTCTGCAGGGTGACCATTATGCAAAGCTATTCATGTAATGCTCTACAAGACTTTAACCCAGTCACTGCTGAAGTTTTAATTAATTCCTGCCGTTTGCTGACTCAGCATATTCAGCAAAGAGGTGCACACTTCGGCCGTTTTCCATGACGAGTATACTCGCCATACGCAGTGAAAAGGTTAAATCTCCTCTATGCTAATAAATATCCGTTTTAAGTGCTCGTATAATCCCTTAAAGTGGCACGAAATTGTGTTATTGAAACGTTAATCTCAAGGCATCAAGAGCCTTTCGAGGTAACAATACTCGATCTAAATATTCTTGATCACCATTATTTAGTACGGGATGGCTTTAATATTGAAATAGAATCTACACGTGCAGCAATGAAAGCGTGACTGTTTATTGCGAGACTCGAGAAATAGTACAGAGTGTGAATTACGTCATTAACGAATTCGACCACAATTAAGTTTAAAAATAGAGAATACTGTGGGGAGTTTGAAATATTAGCGTGAAGGAGGAAGAGGTTTTTCTTGGTCTGTGCGCGGAAGTGCTAAAAGAATATATTCTTCTTGGTCTGTGCGCGGAAGTGCTCAAAGAATATATTCTTCTTGGTCTGTGCGCGGGAGTGCTAAAAGAATATATTCTTCTTGGCCTGTGCGCGGGAAAATGCTAAAAGAATAGGTGTCTCTTGGTCTGTGCATTCAAGGGGGGAAGAATATATTATTCTTGGTCTGTGCGCGGAATGATAAATAAATAGGCTTTTCTTGGTCTGTGCGCGGAATGATAAATAAATAGGCTTTTCTTGGTCTGTGCGCGTAAAAATGCTAAAAAAATAGGTTTTTCTTGGACTGTGCGCGTAAAAATGCTAAAAAAATAGGTTTTTCTTGGTATGTGCACAGAAGGGAAAAAATATATTCTTCTTGATCTGTGCGCGGAAAAATGCTAAAAAAAAAGGTTTTTCTTGGTATGTGCACAGAAGGGAAAAAATATATTCTTCTTGATCTGTGCGCGGAATGATAAATAGACTTTTCTTGGTCTGTACGCGAAAGTGCTAACAGAATGGGTTTTTCTTGGTCTGTTCGCATAGGTGTTAAAAGAATGGGTTTTCCTTGGTCTGTTCGCAGAGATGCTAACAGAATGGGTTTTTCTTGGTCTGTTCGCAAAGGTGCTAAAAGAATGGGTTTTTCTTGGTCTGTTCGCAAAGGTGCTAAAAGAATGAGTTTTCTTGGTCTGTTCGCAGAGGTGCTTAAAGAATGGGTTTTTCTTGGTCTGTTCGCAGAGGTGCTAAAAGAACGGGTTTTTCCTGTCTGTTCACAGAAGTTATGAAAGAATGGTTTTTCTTGGTCTGTTCTCAGAGGTGCTAAAAGAATGGGTTTTTCTTGATCTGTTCTCAGAGGTGCTAAAAGAATGGGTTTTTCTTGATCTGTTCGCAGAGGTGCTAAAAGAATGGATTTTCTTGGTCTGTTCGCAGAGGTGCTAACAGAATGGATTTTTCTTGTTCTGTTCGCAGAGGTGCTAAAAGAATAGGTTTTTCTTGGTCTGTTCGCAGAGGTGTTAAAGAATGGGTTTTTCTTGGTCTGTTCGCAGAGGTGCTAAAAGAACGGGTTTTTCTTGATTTGTGCGCGAAAGCACTAAAATAACATAATCTTCTTGGTCTGTGCGTGGGAGTGCTAAAAGAATAGGTTTTTCTAAGTTTCTGAACGCAAGTGCTAAAAGAACAGTTATTTTTGGTCTGTGCGTGGAAACATAATAGAATACGTTCTTCTTGGTGTGTTTGCGGAAGTGCTAAAAGAATGGGGTTTTCTTGGTCTGTTCGCAGAGGTGCTGAAAGAATGGTTTTTTCTTGGTCTGTTCGCAGAGGTGCTAAAAGAACGGGTTTTTCTTGATTTGTGCGCCGAAGCACTAAAATAACATATTGTTCTTGGTCTGTGCGTGGGAGTGCTAAAAGAATAGGTTTTTCTAAGTTTCTGGACGCAAGTGCTAAAAGAATAATTATTTTTGGTCTGTGCGTGGAAACACTAATAGAATATTTTCTTCTTGGTCTGTTTGTGGAAGTGGTAAAAGAATGGGTTTTTCTTGGTCTGTTCTCAAAGGTGCTTAAAGAATGGATTTTCTTGGTCTGTGCATGGAAGCGTTAAAGGAATGGGTTTTTCTTGGTTTGTACGCGGAAGCGCTAAAATAATATGTTCTTCTTGGTCTGTGCGCGGAAGTGGTAAATGAATAGGTTTTTCACTTGTATGCGTGGAAGTGCTAAAAAAATTAGTGATTTAAGAATAATTACAAAAGAAGTAGTAGAGAGTTTAGTCGTGTGTAGAAAGAGATAATTTCCATTTATGTTTTGCGCGGTGCTCGATATATAAGTGGTAAGAGAAGTCTGTCTTATTTTGAAGTAAAATAACAATGTATCTGTATCGCAGATAATGTTATGTCTTTAACAAGTGTTATTTAAACAATGAAATATGATTAAATAGATATGGTAGTCCCTTTGTTTGTTGACTTGCCGATGTTGTACAGTCTCCTGTTAAACAGCGTAGTAGTGTAGTATAGCGTAGTAGCAAAAATAACAGGAAAGCAAACAACTTTTTTAGAAGTTTATACTTATTTTTGTACACTAGTTTTGAAGATGCTTAAAGTGCAGGATTAATGTAAATTCACATCCTTTTAGTCCTAATAGACGGCACATTACAATGAGCTTAATAAACGTGTAAAGGTTGTATAAAGACAGCTGATAAACATATTTGGTTTGATAGTTTGACTGACAAAGCAGAGGAGCCAGTTAGACAGCACAACAGCAGAGAGCTGTACCAGATAGTTAATGTTTTGTGTGGTAGAAAACGAACAGGTATACAGGGATTGAAGGATAAACAAGGTAAGGTTATAGAAGGTGAGGATTCTGTCATGGGTAGGTGGGCTGAGCATTTCAGTGATATTCTAAACAATGTGGTTAGTTCTATTCCCATTGTTTGCAATGATGATAGATGCATTGGTGGCTTTAATGTTGGCCCTATAACACAATCTGAAGTTATTTTGGCTATTTCTAAACTTAAACTACATAAATCCCCAGGGGTGGATGAAATCACTACTGAAATGGTTAGAGCTCGAAACGTTTGTGTAGTCACATGGTTAACTGACAGAAATTTTAAATTTTTTTTATGATAAAGGTGTTATTCCTAAGGATGTTACTATAAAAAAATAAAATAAATACCCCCTCAAGCAGCTGCTTGCCACAGAGGTCTGACAGGGGCCTGTCAGTTTATATGCCACAGTAGGAGATCTGAGAGGATGGCAGGAACTCAGCAGAAAAACGACACACACATCCATGCCTAATCCGGGGCTCGAATCCAGGTTCCTTAGATCAGTAGCAAAGCGTGCTAACCACTCGGCCACGGGTACTAAAGCTATTATTATCTCCTTATTTTAAAAAAAAAAAGGCTAAATATAAAGTATTAAAAATTCTTAAATTATTGCAATAGGTAGGCCTGCGGATATAGGAAACTCTGCTTTACATCGCGCAACACTTTTAATTGAATAGTTCCCGGGCAATCGCTTTTACATGAGGGGCGGGGGTGGCTCAGTCGGTAGCGCGCCAGGCTCGTAATCTGTAGTTCCCAGGTTCGAGTCCCAGCTGGGGTCAGCGTTGAGATTTATCTCCGCAAAAATTCCCCGCCCTGCCCACGGTCAGTAGGGAACACCGATGGGCTTGGAAAGGCCGCCGTCCGTCGGATGGGACGTTAAGCCGTGGTCCCGTGTGTGGGAGAGCCATACCCTGTGCACGTTAAAGAACACGCTGGATGGCCTTGACGGGAGGCTACCATCTGTCTCCCAACAGCTGTTCCAGTGGGTCCCCTCTCCAAACCTTCTCTGAGCCTTCGGGGTCCATGTGACCTGGCCATTTAGCCCATGGTGTGCAAAAAAGTGCCGCTCAGAGGTAAAACAACCCAACCCAACAACTTTTACATGAAGGACAAGTTGTGGGTTTCTGTTAAACAGTTACAGGATAATTTTACCACCATATTAAAATTTTTTTAATTTTAAAGCCAAGCATCTGTAAGTCATGTTTAGTCAATATTAAATATAAAATAAATAAGCATTTTAATATAAGGGCCGTCCCATGGCCGAGTGGTTAGCGTGCTTGGCTACTGATCTAAGAGTCCCGGGTAAGGCATGGATGTTCGTGTTGTTTTTATGCTGAGATCCTGCCATCCTCACAGACCATCTACTCTGGCATTATAAACTGACAGGCTCCTGTCAGACCTCTGTGGCAAGCAGCTGCTTGAGGGGGTGTTTTTTTGTTTATTTTAATATTAAAATCATTCCAGTTACTTGATTTAACGACAACATTTGGTAATGCACTTTGGTGTCAGCTGGATTGACGAAAACGGATGTTTATCAGAGAGATTGATTCCTCTTTTGTCAATCCCGATGTTCGTCTCTAACGCTCCCGGGGTTAATTAAGTTCTCTTAAAGGTCATCGACTTCCATTTTCCTCGAAAGTTTTCAAAATTGTGCTCCGCAGGCTTCAGGAACAGCTCAACAAGAATTCCTGGACATGACAGCAGTTGTGACGTCAGCCAGAATCAATTAGATATTGCTCATCAATAAATAAGGGAACGTGAAACCCGTGGTTGTTTGAGTACGTGTGATTAGCATTCGTCTGTAAATTGTCATGACTTCTTGAATATTTTGTCACGACAAGTTGATTAAAATAGAGAAACAGTTTTATATTCTCGATATTTAACTTAGAGGTGTGTTCATTTAGAGAGAGGATTAGTTTTTGAGCTAATATAACTTTTACTCTTATAATGAACACTTTAGCAACATTTTCTATCTGCCTTTAGAGTTTTTTTTTCATTTTGATTCATTTAGCGTGATCTTGTTAAACAATTACAAACTTAGATCGTAGATCGTATAATATTCGATGTACCGGGTAATAATTTTACCCCTAACCATCTCCATCATAAAGATTTGCCTATTTGGCATGAGTAAAAACAAAATATATAAGTAAACCACCCTTAGGTGGGCCCCTAAAGGCAAACATAAGAAAAGCTAAAAATAGCAGTAAAATTGTATAAGAAACCTAAAACGGGTAGGTCTCCTCAGAGAACGCTACCGTTTTAGGCCTCTTGTACTTGTTCAAAACAGTATGATCGTAAAGAATCAGGGAAGAAATAATCTCATTGGGTTTTTTGCATATAGACTCAAAAAATCTGTTTGAGGTGGGTTTTTATATGTATATATATATGTATGGTCGATGCCCAGGTCCTTATGAGTTGTCTGTTACCCCCGAAGGCTCAGAGCAGGTTGGGGGAGGGAACCCACTGGAATAGCTGTTGGGAGACAGATGGTAGCCTCCCGTCAAGGCCATCCAGCGTGTTCTTTAACGTGCACAGGGTATGGCTCTCCCGCACACGGGGCCACGGCCTTAACGTCCCATCCGACGGACGGCGGCCTTTCCAAGCCCATCGGTGTCTCCTATTGACCGTGGGCAGGGCGGTGAATTTTGCGGAGATAAATCTCAACGCTGACCCAGCTGGGACTCGAACCTGGGAACTACAGATTACGAGCCTGGCGCGCTACCGACTGAGCCACCCCCGCCCCACTAAAGAGACTCAGGGGATAACTGCTTAGGAGTCATATGTAGCCTCTCGTCAAGTCTATCCAACATGTTCTTTAACGCACACGGCTCTCCCTCACAAGAAACCACGGTTTAATATCCCATCCGAAGACTTTCCCAAGCCCATTGGTGTCCCCGGCTGACCAATGGGCTTGGGAGTTTTGAGAGTGGCGGGAGCGGGGGGAAATGGGCGGGGAGTTTTGAGGAGTTAAATAGCAGCACTTGCCGAGCTGGGATTCTAACTTTGGAACTACAGATTACGAGCCTGGCGCGCTACCGACTGAGCCATTCTCTACCCGGTTTCGTACGACTAAAAAGTGACATCTACAGTGATATTTTCGAGCTAAAATAACGGTTTAAATATTAAACAAATAATTTTAAAAATTGATTGAAAAAAGATTTGCGTAGACTATTCATCACCGGTATCGTTTTTTTTTTCTGTAAAATATATATTTTAAGATTATGGAGCTTTGAATGGAGTTTTCACATTTTCATTGAAATGCCCAAAACTTTTGTTAATATTGCGCATTTATATCAAAAAAACACCTTTTGAGAAAAGTGGTGTTTATATTTAAACAGTGCTTTTGTACAACTCGTATTTTTTAATAAACGACAAATGTTTATATTCCTAAGCCTTATTTGCCTTTTTTTCTGCAATATAAGTAATTTTTATACGAAGACAGCAGCTGTTCCAGTGGGTCCCCTTCCCCAACCTTCTCTGAGCCTTCGGGGTCCATGTGACCTGGCCATTTAGCCCATGGTGTGCAAAAAAGTGCCGCTCAGAGGTAAAACAAATCAACCCAAATCCTCTTTTACTTTTCCTCGCGTGGGCGGGGATGGCTCAGTCGGTAGCGCGCCAGGCTCGTAATCTGTAGTTCCCAGGTTCGAGTCCCAGCTGGGTCAGCGTTGAGATTTATCTCCGCAAAATTCCCCGCCCTGCCCACGGTCAGTAGGGGACACCGAAAGGGCTTGGAAAGGCTGCCGTCTGTCGGATATGACGTTAAACCGTGGCCCCGTGTGCGGGAGAGCCATACTCTGTGCACGTTAAAGAACACGCTGGAGGGCCTTGACGGGAGACTACCATCTGTCTCCCAACAGCTGTTCCAGTGGGTCCCCTCCCCCAACTTTCTCTGAGCCTTAGGGGTCCATGTGACCTGGCCATTTAGCCCATGGTGTGCAAAAAAGTGCCGCTCAGAGATAAAACAAACCAACCCAAATCCTCTTTTACTTTTCCTCGCATTCTGAAAGGGAGGAGGGCATGTCACCCTCCCTTTCAGAAGAAGTTAATTATATTGAAATATGAAGACAATGAGATTAACTCAGTTGCTGAGTTCATGAACTGAAATATATTCTCATTTCTTAGACATAAAATAAATTTACTTTTCTATTTTTTTAGGATCTGATCTAAACTTTTTCGATCTTAGAAGACTTCCTTAATCGTACTTTTCATTCTCATAATTAAATTTGGGAAAAAGGAAAGAAGCAATTTTATTTCCTCTAAGTATGCAATGTGTTAGTTGAACATTGAGTGGGATTAATTTACTTCCAAAGTTCTTTTATGTCTTTTTTTTACAGCAGTCTACTTTTAAGAACTATAAATAAATGACCAGCCAAGACGATATTTTCTCGGTAAACGAACACCAGCGGTTATTTATAATTGGATTCAAAGTCTTACCGAGACTTAGTCGAAAGTCTTGAAGTTGTGTTGTGAGATTAACACAAAAAAGATGCCCTTAAAAATGGCCCGAAGCAAAAAGGCTGCCAAAGGAGTAATAACGTTCAAAGTATTCTCCAAGTGATTTCCAAAGGAGGTTTTCGACTCTTCTTGCGAAAAAAAATAACTTATTCACGAAAATGCTTAATTGATTCAATGGGCTGAAAATGTCTCATTGGGGACTGAAACCCAGGGCTGTCTTAAGGCATGGGTACACTGGGTAGCTTCCCAGAGGCCCCGCGATTCTAAATTTCTCAAAAGTTTGTGTTAATTTTTAATCCTCGCTTTATAGCATGTTTTTATGTTTAAAAATTGTTCTTGTTAAAATTACCAATAAATTTATAAGCTAAATTTTATTGACAGATTGCATTTTCATTCCCGCAGGTGGGTGATAGGGGACCCAGTGCGTTGCTTTTTAGTCACTTAGCACTTTTTTGCACACCATGGGCTAAATGGCCAGGTCACATGGACCCCGAAGGCTCAGAGAAGGTTGGGGGAGGGGACCCACTGGAACAGCTGTTGGGAGAGAGATGGTAGCCTCCCGTCAAGGCCATCCAGCGTGTTCTTTAACGTGCACAGGGTATGGCTCTCCCGCACACGGGGCCACGGCTTAACGTCCCATCCGACGGACGACGGCCTTTCCAAGTCCATCAGTGTCCCCTATTGACCGTGGGCAGGGCGGGGAGTTTTGCGGAGATAAATCTCAACGCTGACCCAGCTGGGGCTCAAACCTGAGAACTACAGATTACGAGCCTGGCGCGCTTCCGACTGAGCCACCCCCGCCCCGGTGAAAGAGGAAAAAACGTTTTTATATTTAATGCATTTTTCAAGAATTTTTTTTTTAAAACCCGTGAAACGGTGGATGAAATGTATTACTTCATTGGAAATGAAGTCTTTTGGCCCCCTTTTCGCATTTTTTCTGCTTGATTATGTTTCCTGGCCACCCCCCTTCCCAACATCGAATTTTTTTCTAGATCCGGGCTTGCAGTTATGAGTGTGTAAAAAAAAGACGTAATCAAAGAGTATAAATTTCAGTTGTTATTTTCTATGTTAAAATAATTTTAATTTACTTCCGTTCAGGATCATTATTTTAAAGTAGGTAGACAAGTTCAAGAGTTCTTACAAGACGGCAGGATTTCGGTGAGTGGGGCAGACTCCGCGGAGCCCATCTTTTTCTGGGTTGGGTTGTTGGGTTGTTTTACCTCTGAGCGGCACTTTTTTGCACACCATGGGCTAAATGGCCAGGTCACGTGGACCCCGAAGGCTCAAAGAAGGTTGGGGGAGAAGACCCACTGGAACAGCTGCTGGGAGACAGCTGGTAGCCTCCCGTCAAGGCCATCCAGTGTGTTCTTTAACGTTGGGTTGTTTTACCCCTGAGCGACACTTTTTTGCATACCATGGGCTAAATGGCCAGGTCACCAAGACCCCGAAGGCTCAGAGAAGGTTGGGGGAGGGGACCCACTGGAACCCAACGATTTTATTAGAAATTAGTGATCTAGCAACCTTCGTGTCACGTGACACGAAGGTTGACAGATCACTAATTTCTAAACAAACAGTTGCCAGATATTTTTTCTGAATTCTGTAATCAGCCATATTGTTCGGATATTTTTTGTGCGACTGTACACGACTCGCCGAGGGCATATATAGTGTATTTTCACTAAAACAATAAAAATGTATAAATAAATAAGGCGAATGTGGCTTACTAGGTAGCGTGTCAGGCTCGTAATCTGTTGCTCGCAGGTTCGAGGTCCATCTGCATCAGCGTTGAGATATATCTCTGCAAAATTCCCCGCCCTGCCCACGGTCAGTATGGGACACCGATGGGATTGGAAATGCCGCCGCCCGTCGGATGGGATGTTAAGCCGTGGTCCCGTGTGCGGGAGAGACGTACCCTGTGCACGTTAAAGAACACGCTGGATGGCCTTGACGGGAGGCTACCATCTGTCTCCCAACAGCTGTTCCAGTGGGTCCCCTCCCCCAACCTTCTCTGAGCCTTCGGGGTCCATGTGACCTGGCCATTTAGCCCATGGTGTGCAAAAACGTGCCGCTCAGAGGTAAAACAACCCAACCCAACCCAAGTCCTGCCGTCTATTAGTAAGGAACTCCGATGGGCTTGGAAAGGACGCCGTCCATTGGATGGGTCGTAAAGCCATGGCCCAGTGTATGGAAAAGTCATACCATGTGCATGTTAAAGAACACGTTGGAAGGCCTTGATAAAACCATCTGTATCGTAACAGCTGTCCAGTGGGTCCCCTCCCCAAACATTCTCTAAGCCTTCGGAGTCTTTATGACGTATCCATTTAGCTTAATGTGTGCAAAACATTGTCTCTCAGATATAAATGGGGCGGGGGTGGCTCAGTCGGTAGCGCGCCAGGCTCGTAATCTGTAGTTCCCAGGTTCGAGTCCCAGCTGGGTCAGCGTTGAGATTTATCTCCGCAACAATTCCCCGCCCTGCCCAGGGTCAGTAGGGAACACCGATGGACTTGGAAAGGCCGCCGTCCGTCGGATAGGACGTTAAGCACGTGGCCTCTGTGCGGGACAGCCATACCCTATGCACGTTAAAGGACATGCTGGAAGGCCTTGACGGGTGGTTACCATCTGTCTCCCAACAGCTGTTCCAGTGGGTCTCATCCCCCAACCTTCTCTGAGCCTTCGGGGTCCATGTGACCTGGCCGTTTAGCCCATGGTGTGCAAAGAAGTGCCGCTCGGAAGTGAAACAACCCAACTAAAATTAATGTAAAGTACCAATATATAATAAATTATAAAAAATACAAGAGCAGTAGCAATATTAATAAAGAAGAGCTAATTTATAATAATGAATAGTTGGCTTCATTTAACCTTTAGTAATAAAGTTCAGAAGGAAAAGGTCCTGGAGACAAGAAACACTTGAAATAATTAAATTGGTTGTTTCATTTAACCTTCCAGCTGGGTCAGCGTTGAGATTTATCTCCACAAAATTCCCCGCCCTGCCCACGGTCAGTAGGGGACACCGATGGGTTTGGAAAGGCCGCCGTCCGTCGGATGGGACGTTAAGCCGTGGTCCCGTGTGTGGGACAGCCATACCCTGTGCACGTTAAAGAATACGCTGGATGGCCTTGACGGGAGGTTACCATCTGGTCTCCCAACAGCTGTTCCAGTGGGTCCCCTCCCCCAACCTTCTCTGAGCCTTCGGGGTCCATGTGACCTGGCCATTTAGCCCATGGTGTGCAAAAAAGTGCCGCTCAGAGGTAAAACAACCCAACGTTAAAGAACACGCTGGATGGCCTTGACGGGAGGTTACCATCTGGTCTCCCAACAGCTGTTCCAATGGGTCCCCTTCCCCAACCTTCTCTGAGCCTTCGGGGTCCATGTGACCTGGCCATTTAGCCCATGGTGTGCAAAAATGTGCCGCTCAAAGGTAAAACAACCCAACGTTAAAGAACACGCTGGATGGCCTTGACAGGAGGTTACCATCTGGTCTCCCAACAGCTGTTCCAGTGGGTCCCCTCCCCCAACCTTCTCTGAGCCTTCGGGGTCCATGTGACCTGGCCATTTAGCCCATGGTGTGCAAAAAAGTGCCGCTCAGAGGTAAAACAACCCAACGTTAAAGAACACGCTGGATGGCCTTGACGGGAGGTTACCATCTGTCTCCCAACAGCTGTTCCAGTGGGTCTCCTCCCCCAACCTTCTCTGAGCTTTCGGGGTCCATGTGACCTGGCCATTTAGCCCATGGTGTGCAAAAAAGTGCCGCTCAAAGGTAAAACAACCCAACCCAAATCATTTAACCTTTTCTAGTACTAAAGTCATTCTAATATGGCGAATGAGCACTTTGTGTAACTGAAATAGAACCTTTCATTGGCTAAAAAATAAATCCCAAGCGGATGACTTAGAAACAACTGAACATAAAAAAGGTAGTTACTGAAAGAAAAACAAAAGCTTCAAGAGATAGTTTCTTGTGTTGAGTCTGCTTACAGCGAAAGAGTAGACTTAAAGCTACAGTCTTAAAAGGCTAAGCTCGCAGCTTATTGAGATTTTCAGAGTCTGAGCTGACTTCATTTTCTTCTCTAGTCGCAGAAAACAATTCTCCAAATCGAGTCCAGATGGACTTTACCTCACAGAACGTCATCAACAAATGGACAAAGAGAAGGGTTTGGTCTTCCTGTTTTCGAAAGGAGAAGTTTATTCTTTGAGGAAAATGTTAGACAAATGTTAGAAGAGTTAAAAATTGAAATTCGTTTCTTCCCGTTTTGTTACAGGGAATGGGAAAGTTGGGACAGCAACAAATTCTGAACCAATTACCTCTAGGGGGTGAGGTAATGGGTTCAGAAGTCTGAAGAAAGAAAATACAAAGATTGAATCGTTGCTTGAAATCCTTTTCGTTCGTTTTTTATCATATCTGTACTGATTAGAAAAATGCTCTGCTTGGGATTGGGACGGGGATGGCTCAGTCGGTAGCGCGCCAGGCTCGTAATCTGTAGTTACCAGGTTCGAGTCCCAGCTTGGTCAGCGTTGAGATTTATCTCCGCAAAATTCCCCGCCCACGGTCAGTAGGAGACACCGATGGGCTTGGAAAGGCCGTTGTCCGTCGGATGGGACGTTAAGCCGTGGCGCCGTGTGCGGGAGATGCATATCCTGTGCACGTTAAAGAACAAGCTGGATGGTTTTGACGGGGGGCTACCATCTGTCTCCCAATAGCTGTTCCAGTGGGTCCCCTCCCCCAACCTTCTCTGAGCCTTCGGGGTCCATGTGACCTGGCCATTTAGCCCATGGTGTGCAAAAAAGCGTCGCTCAGAGGTAAAACAATCCAACCCAGCTTGGGATTACGAAATGATTTATTTAGTTCATAAGTTGGAATAATTGACTCTGAATTTTTTATACTAGCTGAACCTGTAACTGACGTTGCCCTGGTCTCACTTTCAAGATGCAATCTGTACATTCTGATTTTCACTGTATTAAAGGTTGGGGCGGGGGTGGCTCAGTCGGTAGCGCGCCAAGCTCGTAATATGTAGTTCCCAGGTTCGAGTCCCAGCTGGGTCAGCGTTGAGATTTATCTCCGCAAAATTCCCCGCCCTGCCCACGGTCAGTAGGGGACACCGATGGGTTTGGAAAGGACGCCGTCCGTCGGATGGGACGTTAAGTCGTGGTCCCGTGTGCAGGAGAGTCATACCCTGTGCACGTTAAAGAACACGCTGGATGGCTTTGACGGGAGCTACCATCTGTCTCCCAACAGCTGTTCCAGTGGGTCCCCTTCCCCAACCTTCTCTGAGCTTTCGGGGTCCATGTGACCTGGCCATTTAGCCCATGGTGTGCAAAAAAGTGTCGCTCAGAGGTAAAACAACCCAACCCTGTATTAAAGGTTAATTTTTTTTGCAAGGTGCCTATCCTTCCCGTCCTCTTTGAGTCTATCCTTCCCTTCCTCTTATAGTGTCTATCCTTCCCTTCCTCTTATAGTGTCTATCCTTCCCTTCCTCTTATAGTGTCTATCCTTCCCTTCCTCTTTGAGAATGATATTAAGGGTAATAGAGGCAAAAAAATTATGAAACTTGTTTATTTTTCATGCATTTTTCAAGAAACATTTTAAAGACCTCTGAAATGGAAGGTTGGGTTATTTTACCTCTGAGCGGCATTTTTGTGCACACATTGGGCTAAATGACCAGGTCACAAGGACCCCGAAGGCTCAGAGAATGTTGGGGGAGGGGACCCACTAGAACAGCTGTTGGGAGACAGATGGTAGCCTCCCGTTAAGGCCATCCAGTGTGTTCTTTAACGTGCACAGGTTATGTCTCTCCCGCACACGGGGCCACGATTTAACGTCTCATCCGACGGACGGCGGCCTTTCCAAGCCCATCGGTGTCCCATTCTGACGGTGAGCAGGGCGAGGAATTTTGGGTAGATAAATCTCGACGCTGATCCAGCTGGGACTCGAACCTGAGGTTGGATTGGGTTGTTTTACCTCTGAACGGCACTTTTCTGCACACCATGGAATGGCCAGGTCACATGGACCCCGAAGGATCAGAGAAGGTTGGGGAAGGAGACCCACTGGAACAGCTATTGGGAGACAAATGGTAACTTTCCATCAAGGTTATCTAGCGTGTTCTTTAACGTGCATAGGTTTTGGCTCGACTGCACACAGACCACAGCTCAACGTTCCATCAGAGGGAAGGCGGCCTTTTTAAGCCCATCGGTGTCCCCTACTGACCGCGGGCAGGGCGGGGAGTTTTGCGGAGATAAATCTCAATGCTGTCCCAGGTGGGACTCGAAAATGGGAATTGCAGATTACGAGCCTGGCGCGCTACTGACTGAGCCATCTCCGCCCCTTTAAAATGGAGGGGGAAAATGTTATAGTGCAATGGTAATCCAGTCTCTTCCCCCCTATTTTAATTTTTTATAACTAGATTTACTTTCTACCCTCTCTCCCCTTTACCTTTTTTCTAGAAACAGCCCTGGTTTTGTGAGAATTGCAGAAGATATTTCTAACAAATACACATATTTTTCTTGTATCATGAATTATTTACCAGCAATAAAAATGATAATGATGAAAGGATATACAAAGTTTTCGGTTCAAAATGATAATGATGAAAGGATATACAAAGTTTTTAGTTCAAAATGATAATGATGAAATGATATACAAAATTTTTAGTTCAAAATGATAATGATGAAAGGATATACAAAATTTTTAGTTCAAAATGATAATGATGAAAGGATATGCAAAATATTTAGCTCAAAATGATAATGATGAAAGGATATACAAAATTTTTAGCTCAAAATAATAACGATGAAAGGATATACAAAATTTTTAGTTCAAAATGATAATGATGAAAGGATATGCAAAATATTTAGTACAAAATGATAATGATGAAAGGATATGCAAAATTTTTAGCTCAAAATGATAATGATGAAAGGATATACAAAATTTTTAGTTCAAAATGATAATGATGAAAGGATATACAAAATTTTTAGTTCAAAATGATAATGATGAAAGGATATGCAAAATTTGTAGTTCAAAATGATAATGATGATAGGATATGCAAAAAGTTTTAGTTCAAAATGATAATGATGATAGGATATGCAAAATTTTTAGTTCAAAATGATACTGGTGGAAGGATATAGAAAAACAGTATTTCAAAATGATAAAACATTTTTACTGGTAGTCAATAATTCATCATAATACAATAAAAAATATATTTGTCAGAAGTATAATTGGTTGCTTCAAAATTTCAAATTCAAAATTTCAAAGCACTTCAGACAGTGCTTTCAAAATATGATAAATTTTGTGTAATATTGTTAAAATAATTAAACTAAATACCTACAGGATTTTGTTGTAATTGATATGTACATTTCATGTGATGCACAATAATTGCTACTCTTATTACATGTTCAACGTAAGTATATGGTGATGGTGTAATAAGGATAAACAATTAAATAAAGTATTTTCCAACTCCAAAATATGAAATCAAGCCTAAACTTCGCAGATTGGGAACAATGGATCTGGCAGGAATTATCATTTCCCACCTTTGGAACTTGGATTTGAAATTGACGACTGCTGTTTGGACCACAACCAAAAATACTCTGTCAAATATTTGAACTACTACCGCTATTTTTCGAAGAATGATTGAGTGATGGCTGCCACAAACACATATATTGACACATACACACACACACATATACAGACAGACATTTTTCATTATTATAGATATATCAGTTGGGTTGTTTTACCTCTGAGCGGCACTTTTTTTGCACGTCATGGGCTAAATGGCCAAGTCACATGGACCCCGAAGGCTCAGAGAAGGTTGGGGGAGGGGACCCACTGGAACAGCTGTTGGGAGACAGATGGTAGTCTCCCGTCAAGGCCATCCAGCTTGTTCTTTAACGTGCACAGGGTATGGTTCTCCCGCACACGGCTTAACGTCCCATCCGACGGACGGCGGCCTTTCCAAGCCCATCGGTGTCCCCTACTGACCGTGGGCAAGGTGGGGAATTTTGCGGAGATAAATCTCAACGCTGACCGAGCTGGGACTCGAACCTGGGAACTACAAATTACGAGCCTGGCGCGCTACCGACTGAGCCACCCCCGCCCCTATTTTTCGAAGAATTATTGAGTGATGGCTGCCACAAACACATATATTGACACATACACACACACATACAGACATTTTTCATTATTATAGATATATGGAATAATTTATTCTATCTGGAGAACGAATGTTAGACCAAGTGTTCCTTGTGGCCTGGCCAACAAGGAACGGAAACATTGAAGTCAAGACCATCCAAGGTGAGTTTTAGCATCTGCAAAGTATGACCCTCCTGCACTAGAAACCAACGCTTAACGTCCCATTGGAAAGACTGCGTTGTTGGTTGGTTGTTTTACCTCTGAGCGGCACTTTTTTGCACACCATGGGCTAAATGGCCAGGTCACATGGACCCCAAAGGCTCAGAGAAAGTTGGGGGAGGGGACCCACTGGAACAGCTGTTGGGAGACAGATGGTAGCCTCCCGTCAAGGCCATCCAGCGTGTTCTTTAACGTTGGGTTGTTTTACCTCTGAGCGGCACTTTTTTGCACACCATGGACTAAATGACCAGGTCACATGGACCCCGAAGGCTCAGAGAAGGTTGGGGGAGGGGACCCACTGGAACAGCTGTTGGGAGACAGATGGTAGCCTCCTGTCAAGGCCATTCAGCGTGTTCTTTAACTTGCACAGGGTATGGCTCTCCCGCACAAAAGGCCACGGCTTAACGTCGCATCCGACGGACGGCGGCCTTTCCAAGCCCATCGGTGTCCCTACTGACCGTTGGCAGGTCTGGGAATTTTGCGGAGATAAATCTCAACGCTGACCCAGCTGGGACTCGAACATGGGAAGTACAGATTACAAGCCTGGCGCGCTATCGACTGAGCCACCCCGGAAAGACTTCGTTTTTTCAAAACTTATCGGTATCCCCTTTTTCACTAAGTAGAACGTGGTTAGCAGATAAAATCAACACAATTGAGACTCGAACTAGGGAACATCAGATTTCGAGCCTGACACATTTATAGGGTCGACAATAATCTTTAGTCTTTGACAACCTTATTGAGGGAATGAGCCAATTTGGTCATTCAGCCATTGCTATTTAAATACACCACATTCCCTATCAGGGCCAGATCTAAGGAGGTGGTGGCTGGATGAGCAAGGGGCCATGCTCCCCCCCCCCCATTAAAAATGCTGGTAAGAGTAATAGAGACAAAAATATTAAATTTAGATGAATTTTTCAAGAAATGTTTTAAATATTTCTAAAAGTGTTTAAGAATTGTTATACTATAATGGAAATCCAGTCTCTTGGCTCTTTTTTTTTCTCCCTACTCGATTGAAATTTTTGCACCCTCCCCCTTAATTTCTTTCTGCATCCGGACTTGTTACCCTCATTTTGCATCTTTTCCCACCACTATCTGTATCAGATTTTTTCCATTTTAGTTTTCATTTCCAATGAAGTTGTATTCTTCGTCACTCATAATTTGCTGTTCGTATGGAACCCTCGTAGCTATCACTTCACACTAAATTTTATTACTTAACTTCCATAGTGATTCCTATGCTCCCGTTGTAATACATTGTACTTAATTATGAAAAGTTTAGATCTCTATAATATTTTTGCAACGACTTACTTCTATGGGTTTTTTTTCATCAGTTAAGACAGTGGTTAGTGAACATTTTTTGTTCTGAACAGTCTTCTATATCATACCGTATGATATTATTTTTTATGGAATAAAAGATAATTATTTTTTGTAAAAGATATAGTTAATAAGGAATTATTTAGAAAACTTTCACCGGTAATTATTCTTTTTAAAGTTTGATAATCATTTTAATAATATATTTGTCTAAATATTCTATTGGTAGTTATTTATTTTAAAAAATTTGTAATCAATTTTAAAAATTCAAAAACATTAAATAAACATATAATTAATAATAAATTCATTTTATGCTGTTTAAAAACAAATAAATTTATTTCAATTTTAGATGAATTAATTCACTTAAATCTTTATGCATATTAAATTTCCCTCGTCTTTGTTCAACGACTGTTCAGGCTGTATAAACTAGATAACTCTGGCCAGAAACGATGTAGAATATAATTTGACGGTCCATAATTTCAGATATTTTACAGAATGAATAAAAAAAGAAAAATGTTTTTTAATAATGTTAAGGACACAAAAAATTTAAATTTAATGCAGTCTAAACCGTCTAAATGTACATAAATGAGAGTATAAATGCTAAAATAGTGATTTTAGTTTTTTACTGTATATACAAATACTTTGCAGGCTGGATTAAATGCTATTACGATCCATAATTTGCTCATCCTGTGTCTAAGAGTTTGAAGCTTTCCTTCCTGTTCACATGACACTGATCACTTACATCTCTGCAGGGTGACCATTATGCAAAGCTATTCATGTAATGCTCTACAAGACTTTAACCCAGTCACTGCTGAAGTTTTAATTAATTCCTGCCGTTTGCTGACTCAGCATATTCAGCAAAGAGGTGCACACTTCGGCCGTTTTCCATGACGAGTATACTCGCCATACGCAGTGAAAAGGTTAAATCTCCTCTATGCTAATAAATATCCGTTTTAAGTGCTCGTATAATCCCTTAAAGTGGCACGAAATTGTGTTATTGAAACGTTAATCTCAAGGCATCAAGAGCCTTTCGAGGTAACAATACTCGATCTAAATATTCTTGATCACCATTATTTAGTACGGGATGGCTTTAATATTGAAATAGAATCTACACGTGCAGCAATGAAAGCGTGACTGTTTATTGCGAGACTCGAGAAATAGTACAGAGTGTGAATTACGTCATTAACGAATTCGACCACAATTAAGTTTAAAAATAGAGAATACTGTGGGGAGTTTGAAATATTAGCGTGAAGGAGGAAGAGGTTTTTCTTGGTCTGTGCGCGGAAGTGCTAAAAGAATATATTCTTCTTGGTCTGTGCGCGGAAGTGCTCAAAGAATATATTCTTCTTGGTCTGTGCGCGGGAGTGCTAAAAGAATATATTCTTCTTGGCCTGTGCGCGGGAAAATGCTAAAAGAATAGGTGTCTCTTGGTCTGTGCATTCAAGGGGGGAAGAATATATTATTCTTGGTCTGTGCGCGGAATGATAAATAAATAGGCTTTTCTTGGTCTGTGCGCGGAATGATAAATAAATAGGCTTTTCTTGGTCTGTGCGCGTAAAAATGCTAAAAAAATAGGTTTTTCTTGGACTGTGCGCGTAAAAATGCTAAAAAAATAGGTTTTTCTTGGTATGTGCACAGAAGGGAAAAAATATATTCTTCTTGATCTGTGCGCGGAAAAATGCTAAAAAAAAAGGTTTTTCTTGGTATGTGCACAGAAGGGAAAAAATATATTCTTCTTGATCTGTGCGCGGAATGATAAATAGACTTTTCTTGGTCTGTACGCGAAAGTGCTAACAGAATGGGTTTTTCTTGGTCTGTTCGCATAGGTGTTAAAAGAATGGGTTTTCCTTGGTCTGTTCGCAGAGATGCTAACAGAATGGGTTTTTCTTGGTCTGTTCGCATAGGTGTTAAAAGAATGGGTTTTCCTTGGTCTGTTCGCAGAGATGCTAACAGAATGGGTTTTTCTTGGTCTGTTCGCATAGGTGTTAAAAGAATGGGTTTTCCTTGGTCTGTTCGCAGAGATGCTAACAGAATGGGTTTTTCTTGGTCCGTTCGCAAAGGTGCTAAAAGAATGGGTTTTTCTTGGTCTGTTCGCAAAGGTGCTAAAAGAATGAGTTTTCTTGGTCTGTTCGCAGAGGTGCTTAAAGAATGGGTTTTTCTTGATCTGTTCGCAGAGGTGCTAAAAGAATGGATTTTCTTGGTCTGTTCGCAGAGGTGCTAACAGAATGGATTTTTCTTGTTCTGTTCGCAGAGGTGCTAAAAGAATAGGTTTTTCTTGGTCTGTTCGCAGAGGTGTTAAAGAATGGGTTTTTCTTGGTCTGTTCGCAGAGGTGCTAAAAGAACGGGTTTTTCTTGATTTGTGCGCGAAAGCACTAAAATAACATAATCTTCTTGGTCTGTGCGTGGGAGTGCTAAAAGAATAGGTTTTTCTAAGTTTCTGAACGCAAGTGCTAAAAGAACAGTTATTTTTGGTCTGTGCGTGGAAACATAATAGAATACGTTCTTCTTGGTGTGTTTGCGGAAGTGCTAAAAGAATGGGGTTTTCTTGGTCTGTTCGCAGAGGTGCTGAAAGAATGGTTTTTTCTTGGTCTGTTCGCAGAGGTGCTAAAAGAACGGGTTTTTCTTGATTTGTGCGCCGAAGCACTAAAATAACATATTGTTCTTGGTCTGTGCGTGGGAGTGCTAAAAGAATAGGTTTTTCTAAGTTTCTGGACGCAAGTGCTAAAAGAATAATTATTTTTGGTCTGTGCGTGGAAACACTAATAGAATATTTTCTTCTTGGTCTGTTTGTGGAAGTGGTAAAAGAATTGGTTTTTCTTGGTCTGTTCTCAAAGGTGCTGAAAGAATGGATTTTCTTGGTCTGTGCATGGAAGCGTTAAAGGAATGGGTTTTTCTTGGTTTGTACGCGGAAGCGCTAAAATAATATGTTCTTCTTGGTCTGTGCGCGGAAGTGGTAAATGAATAGGTTTTTCACTTGTATGCGTGGAAGTGCTAAAAAAATTAGTGATTTAAGAATAATTACAAAAGAAGTAGTAGAGAGTTTAGTCGTGTGTAGAAAGAGATAATTTCCATTTATGTTTTGCGCGGTGCTCGATATATAAGTGGTAAGAGAAGTCTGTCTTATTTTGAAGTAAAATAACAATGTATCTGTATCGCAGATAATGTTATGTCTTTAACAAGTGTTATTTAAACAATGAAATATGATTAAATAGATATGGTAGTCCCTTTGTTTGTTGACTTGCCGATGTTGTACAGTCTCCTGTTAAACAGCGTAGTAGTGTAGTATAGCGTAGTAGCAAAAATAACAGGAAAGCAAACAACTTTTTTAGAAGTTTATACTTATTTTTGTACACTAGTTTTGAAGATGCTTAAAGTGCAGGATTAATGTAAATTCACATCCTTTTAGTCCTAATAGACGGCACATTACAATGAGCTTAATAAACGTGTAAAGGTTGTATAAAGACAGCTGATAAACATATTTGGTTTGATAGTTTGACTGACAAAGCAGAGGAGCCAGTTAGACAGCACAACAGCAGAGAGCTGTACCAGATAGTTAATGTTTTGTGTGGTAGAAAACGAACAGGTATACAGGGATTGAAGGATAAACAAGGTAAGGTTATAGAAGGTGAGGATTCTGTCATGGGTAGGTGGGCTGAGCATTTCAGTGATATTCTAAACAATGTGGTTAGTTCTATTCCCATTGTTTGCAATGATGATAGATGCATTGGTGGCTTTAATGTTGGCCCTATAACACAATCTGAAGTTATTTTGGCTATTTCTAAACTTAAACTACATAAATCCCCAGGGGTGGATGAAATCACTACTGAAATGGTTAGAGCTCGAAACGTTTGTGTAGTCACATGGTTAACTGACAGAAATTTTAAATTTTTTTTATGATAAAGGTGTTATTCCTAAGGATGTTACTATAAAAAAATAAAATAAATACCCCCTCAAGCAGCTGCTTGCCACAGAGGTCTGACAGGGGCCTGTCAGTTTATATGCCACAGTAGGAGATCTGAGAGGATGGCAGGACCTCAGCAGAAAAACGACACACACATCCATGCCTAATCCGGGGCTCGAATCCAGGTTCCTTAGATCAGTAGCCAAGCGTGCTAACCACTCGGCCACGGGTACTAAAGCTATTATTATCTCCTTATTTAAAAAAAAAAGGCTAAATATAAAGTAATTAAAAATTCTTAAATTATTGCAATAGGTAGGCCTGCGGATATAGGAAACTCTGCTTTACATCGCGCAACACTTTTAATTGAATAGTTCCCGGGCAATCGCTTTTACATGAGGGGCGGGGGTGGCTCAGTCGGTAGCGCGCCAGGCTCGTAATCTGTAGTTCCCAGGTTCGAGTCCCAGCTGGGTCAGCGTTGAGATTTATCTCCGCAAAAATTCCCCGCCCTGCCCACGGTCAGTAGGGAACACCGATGGGCTTGGAAAGGCCGCCGTCCGTCGGATGGGACGTTAAGCCGTGGTCCCGTGTGTGGGAGAGCCATACCCTGTGCACGTTAAAGAACACGCTGGATGGCCTTGACGGGAGGCTACCATCTGTCTCCCAACAGCTGTTCCAGTGGGTCCCCTCTCCAAACCTTCTCTGAACCTTCGGGGTCCATGTGACCTGGCCATTTAGCCCATGGTGTGCAAAAAAGTGCCGCTCAGAGGTAAAACAACCCAACCCAACAACTTTTACATGAAGGACAAGTTGTGGGTTTCTGTTAAACAGTTACAGGATAATTTTACCACCATATTAAAATTTTTTTAATTTTAAAGCCAAGCATCTGTAAGTCATGTTTAGTCAATATTAAATATAAAATAAATAAGCATTTTAATATAAGGGCCGTCCCATGGCCGAGTGGTTAGCGTGCTTGGCTACTGATCTAAGAGTCCCGGGTAAGGCATGGATGTTCGTGTTGTTTTTATGCTGAGATCCTGCCATCCTCACAGACCATCTACTCTGGCATTATAAACTGACAGGCTCCTGTCAGACCTCTGTGGCAAGCAGCTGCTTGAGGGGGTGTTTTTTTGTTTATTTTAATATTAAAATCATTCCAGTTACTTGATTTAACGACAACATTTGGTAATGCACTTTGGTGTCAGCTGGATTGACGAAAACGGATGTTTATCAGAGAGATTGATTCCTCTTTTGTCAATCCCGATGTTCGCCTCTAACGCTCCCGGGGTTAATTAAGTTCTCTTAAAGGTCATCGACTTCCATTTTCCTCGAAAGTTTTCAAAATTGTGCTCCGCAGGCTTCAGGAACAGCTCAACAAGAATTCCTGGACATGACAGCAGTTGTGACGTCAGCCAGAATCAATTAGATATTGCTCATCAATAAATAAGGGAACGTGAAACCCGTGGTTGTTTGAGTACGTGTGATTAGCATTCGTCTGTAAATTGTCATGACTTCTTGAATATTTTGTCACGACAAGTTGATTAAAATAGAGAAACAGTTTTATATTCTCGATATTTAACTTAGAGGTGTGTTCATTTAGAGAGAGGATTAGTTTTTGAGCTAATATAACTTTTCCTCTTATAATGAACACTTTAGCAACATTTTCTATCTGCCTTTAGAGTTTTTTTTTCATTTTGATTCATTTAGCGTGATCTTGTTAAACAATTACAAACTTAGATCGTAGATCGTATAATATTCGATGTACCGGGTAATAATTTTACCCCTAACCATCTCCATCATAAAGATATGCCTATTTGGCATGAGTAAAAACAAAATATATAAGTAAACCACCCTTAGGTGGGCCCCTAAAGGCAAACATAAGAAAAGCTAAAAATAGCAGTAAAATTGTATAAGAAACCTAAAACGGGTAGGTCTCCTCAGAGAACGCTACCGTTTTAGGCCTCTTGTACTTGTTCAAAACAGTATGATCGTAAAGAATCAGGGAAGAAATAATCTCATTGGGTTTTTTGCATATAGACTCAAAAAATCTGTTTGAGGTGGGTTTTATATGTATATATATGTATGGTCGATGCCCAGGTCCTTATGGAATTGTCTGTTACCCCCGAAGGCTCAGAGCAGGTTGGGGGAGGGAACCCACTGGAATAGCTGTTGGGAGACAGATGGTAGCCTCCCGTCAAGGCCATCCAGCGTGTTCTTTAACGTGCACAGGGTATGGCTCTCCCGCACACGGGGCCACGGCTTAACGTCCCATCCGACGGACGGCGGCCTTTCCAAGCCCATCGGTGTCTCCTATTGACCGTGGGCAGGGCGGTGAATTTTGCGGAGATAAATCTCAACGCTGACCCAGCTGGGACTCGAACCTGGGAACTACAGATTACGAGCCTGGCGCGCTACCGACTGAGCCACCCCCGCCCCACTAAAGAGACTCAGGGGATAACTGCTTAGGAGTCATATGTAGCCTCTCGTCAAGTCTATCCAACATGTTCTTTAACGCACACGGCTCTCCCTCACAAGAAACCACGGTTTAATATCCCATCCGAAGACTTTCCCAAGCCCATTGGTGTCCCCGGCTGACCAATGGGCTTGGGAGTTTTGAGAGTGGCGGGAGCGGGGGGAAATGGGCGGGGAGTTTTGAGGAGTTAAATAGCAGCACTTGCCGAGCTGGGATTCTAACTTTGGAACTACAGATTACGAGCCTGGCGCGCTACCGACTGAGCCATTCTCTACCCGGTTTCGTACGACTAAAAAGTGACATCTACAGTGATATTTTCGAGCTAAAATAACGGTTTAAATATTAAACAAATAATTTTAAAAATTGATTGAAAAAAGATTTGCGTAGACTATTCATCACCGGTAACGTTTTTTTTTTCCGTAAAATATATATTTTAAGATTATGGAGCTTTGAATGGTGTTTTCACATTTTCATTGAAATGCCCAAAACTTTTGTTAATATTGCGCATTTATATCAAAAAACACCTTTTGAGAAAAGTGGTGTTTATATTTAAACAGTGCTTTTGTACAACTCGTATTTTTTAATAAACGACAAATGTTTATATTCCTAAGCCTTATTTGCCTTTTTTTCTGCAATATAAGTAATTTTTATACGAAGACAGCAGCTGTTCCAGTGGGTCCCCTTCCCCAACCTTCTCTGAGCCTTCGGGGTTGATGTGACCTGGCCATTTAGCCCATGGTGTGCAAAAAAGTGCCGCTCAGAGGTAAAACAAATCAACCCAAATCCTCTTTTACTTTTCCTCGCGTGGGCGGGGATGGCTCAGTCGGTAGCGCGCCAGGCTCGTAATCTGTAGTTCCCAGGTTCGAGTCCCAGCTGGGTCAGCGTTGAGATTTATCTCCGCAAAATTCCCCGCCCTGCCCACGGTCAGTAGGGGACACCGAAAGGGCTTGGAAAGGCTGCCGTCTGTCGGATATGACGTTAAACCGTGGCCCCGTGTGCGGGAGAGCCATACTCTGTGCACTTTAAAGGACACGCTGGAGGGCCTTGACGGGAGACTACCATCTGTCTCCCAACAGCTGTTCCAGTGGGTCCCCTCCCCCAACTTTCTCTGAGCCTTAGGGGTCCATGTGACCTGGCCATTTAGCCCATGGTGTGCAAAAAAGTGCCGCTCAGAGATAAAACAAACCAACCCAAATCCTCTTTTACTTTTCCTCGCATTCTGAAAGGGAGGAGGGCATGTCACCCTCCCTTTCAGAAGAAGTTAATTATATTGAAATATGAAGACAATGAGATTAACTCAGTTGCTGAGTTCATGAACTGAAATATATTCTCATTTCTTAGACATAAAATAAATTTACTTTTCTATTTTTTTACGATCTGATCTAAACTTTTTCGATCTTAGAAGACTTCCTTAATCGTACTTTTCATTCTCATAATTAAATTTGGGAAAAAGGAAAGAAGCAATTTTATTTCCTCTAAGTATGCAATGTGTTAGTTGAACATTGAGTGGGATTAATTTACTTCCAAAGTTCTTTTATGTCTTTTTTTTACAGCAGTCTACTTTTAAGAACTATAAATAAATGACCAGCCAAGACGATATTTTCTCGGTAAACGAACACCAGCGGTTATTTATAATTGGATTCAAAGTCTTACCGAGACTTAGTCGAAAGTCTTGAAGTTGTGTTGTGAGATTAACACAAAAAAGATGCCCTTAAAAATGGCCCGAAGCAAAAAGGCTGCCAAAGGAGTAATAACGTTCAAAGTATTCTCCAAGTGATTTCCAAAGGAGGTTTTCGACTCTTCTTGCGAAAAAAAATAACTTATTCACGAAAATGCTTAATTGATTCAATGGGCTGAAAATGTCTCATTGGGGACTGAAACCCAGGGCTGTCTTAAGGCATGGGTACACTGGGTAGCTTCCCAGAGGCCCCGCGATTCTAAATTTCTCAAAAGTTTGTGTTAATTTTTAATCCTCGCTTTATAGCATGTTTTTATGTTTAAAAATTGTTCTTGTTAAAATTACCAATAAATTTATAAGCTAAATTTTATTGACAGATTGCATTTTCATTCCCGCAGGTGGGTGATAGGGGACCCAGTGCGTTGCTTTTTAGTCACTTAGCACTTTTTTGCACACCATGGGCTAAATGGCCAGGTCACATGGACCCCGAAGGCTCAGAGAAGGTTAGGGGAGGGGACCCACTGGAACAGCTGTAGGGAGAGAGATGGTAGCCTCCCGTCAAGGCCATCCAGCGTGTTCTTTAACGTGCACAGGGTATGGCTCTCCCGCACACGGGGCCACGGCTTAACGTCCCATCCGACGGACGACGGCCTTTCCAAGTCCATCAGTGTCCCCTATTGACCGTGGGCAGGGCGGGGAGTTTTGCGGAGATAAATCTCAACGCTGACCCAGCTGGGGCTCAAACCTGAGAACTACAGATTACGAGCCTGGCGCGCTTCCGACTGAGCCACCCCCGCCCCGGTGAAAGAGGAAAAAACGTTTTTATATTTAATGCATTTTTCAAGAATTTTTTTTTTAAAACCCGTGAAACGGTGGATGAAATGTATTACTTCATTGGAAATGAAGTCTTTTGGCCCCCTTTTCGCATTTTTTCTGCTTGATTATGTTTCCTGGCCACCCCCCTTCCCAACATCGAATTTTTTTCTAGATCCGGGCTTGCAGTTATGAGTGTGTAAAAAAAAGACGTAATCAAAGAGTATAAATTTCAGTTGTTATTTTCTATGTTAAAATAATTTTAATTTACTTCCGTTCAGGATCATTATTTTAAAGTAGGTAGACAAGTTCAAGAGTTCTTACAAGACGGCAGGATTTCGGTGAGTGGGGCAGACTCCGCGGAGCCCATCTTTTTCTGGGTTGGGTTGTTGGGTTGTTTTACCTCTGAGCGGCACTTTTTTGCACACCATGGGCTAAATGGCCAGGTCACGTGGACCCCGAAGGCTCAAAGAAGGTTGGGGGAGAAGACCCACTGGAACAGCTGCTGGGAGACAGCTGGTAGCCTCCCGTCAAGGCCATCCAGTGTGTTCTTTAACGTTGGGTTGTTTTACCCCTGAGCGATACTTTTTTGCATACCATGGGCTAAATGGCCAGGTCACCAAGACCCCGAAGGCTCAGAGAAGGTTGGGGGAGGGGACCCACTGGAACCCAACGATTTTATTAGAAATTAGTGATCTAGCAACCTTCGTGTCACGTGACACGAAGGTTGACAGATCACTAATTTCTAAACAAACAGTTGCCAGATATTTTTTCTGAATTCTGTAATCAGCCATATTGTTCGGATATTTTTTGTGCGACTGTACACGACTCGCCGAGGGCATATATAGTGTATTTTCACTAAAACAATAAAAATGTATAAATAAATAAGGCGAATGTGGCTTACTAGGTAGCGTGTCAGGCTCGTAATCTGTTGCTCGCAGGTTCGAGGTCCATCTGCATCAGCGTTGAGATATATCTCTGCAAAATTCCCCGCCCTGCCCACGGTCAGTATGGGACACCGATGGGATTGGAAATGCCGCCGCCCGTCGGATGGGATGTTAAGCCGTGGTCCCGTGTGCGGGAGAGACGTACCCTGTGCACGTTAAAGAACACGCTGGATGGCCTTGACGGGAGGCTACCATCTGTCTCCCAACAGCTGTTCCAGTGGGTCCCCTCCCCCAACCTTCTCTGAGCCTTCGGGGTCCATGTGACCTGGCCATTTAGCCCATGGTGTGCAAAAACGTGCCGCTCAGAGGTAAAACAACCCAACCCAACCCAAGTCCTGCCGTCTATTAGTAAGGAACTCCGATGGGCTTGGAAAGGACGCCGTCCATTGGATGGGTCGTAAAGCCATGGCCCAGTGTATGGAAAAGTCATACCATGTGCATGTTAAAGAACACGTTGGAAGGCCTTGATAAAACCATCTGTATCGTAACAGCTGTCCAGTGGGTCCCCTCCCCAAACATTCTCTAAGCCTTCGGAGTCTTTATGACGTATCCATTTAGCTTAATGTGTGCAAAACATTGTCTCTCAGATATAAATGGGGCGGGGGTGGCTCAGTCGGTAGCGCGCCAGGCTCGTAATCTGTAGTTCCCAGGTTCGAGTCCCAGCTGGGTCAGCGTTGAGATTTATCTCCGCAACAATTCCCCGCCCTGCCCACGGTCAGTAGGGAACACCGATGGACTTGGAAAGGCCGCCGTCCGTCGGATAGGACGTTAAGCACGTGGCCTCTGTGCGGGACAGCCATACCCTATGCACGTTAAAGGACATGCTGGAAGGCCTTGACGGGTGGTTACCATCTGTCTCCCAACAGCTGTTCCAGTGGGTCTCATCCCCCAACCTTCTCTGAGCCTTCGGGGTCCATGTGACCTGGCCGTTTAGCCCATGGTGTGCAAAGAAGTGCCGCTCGGAAGTGAAACAACCCAACTAAAATTAATGTAAAGTACCAATATATAATAAATTATAAAAAATACAAGAGCAGTAGCAATATTAATAAAGAAGAGCTAATTTATAATAATGAATAGTTGGCTTCATTTAACCTTTAGTAATAAAGTTCAGAAGGAAAAGGTCCTGGAGACAAGAAACACTTGAAATAATTAAATTGGTTGTTTCATTTAACCTTCCAGCTGGGTCAGCGTTGAGATTTATCTCCACAAAATTCCCCGCCCTGCCCACGGTCAGTAGGGGACACCGATGGGTTTGGAAAGGCCGCCGTCCGTCGGATGGGACGTTAAGCCGTGGTCCCGTGTGTGGGACAGCCATACCCTGTGCACGTTAAAGAATACGCTGGATGGCCTTGACGGGAGGTTACCATCTGGTCTCCCAACAGCTGTTCCAGTGGGTCCCCTCCCCCAACCTTCTCTGAGCCTTCGGGGTCCATGTGACCTGGCCATTTAGCCCATGGTGTGCAAAAAAGTGCCGCTCAAAGGTAAAACAACCCAACGTTAAAGAACACGCTGGATGGCCTTGACGGGAGGTTACCATCTGGTCTCCCAACAGCTGTTCCAATGGGTCCCCTTCCCCAGCCTTCTCTGAGCCTTCGGGGTCCATGTGACCTGGCCATTTAGCCCATGGTGTGCAAAAATGTGCCGCTCAAAGGTAAAACAACCCAACGTTAAAGAACACGCTGGATGGCCTTGACAGGAGGTTACCATCTGGTCTCCCAACAGCTGTTCCAGTGGGTCCCCTCCCCCAACCTTCTCTGAGCCTTCGGGGTCCATGTGACCTGGCCATTTAGCCCATGGTGTGCAAAAAAGTGCCGCTCAGAGGTAAAACAACCCAACGTTAAAGAACACGCTGGATGGCCTTGACGGGAGGTTACCATCTGTCTCCCAACAGCTGTTCCAGTGGGTCTCCTCCCCCAACCTTCTCTGAGCTTTCGGGGTCCATGTGACCTGGCCATTTAGCCCATGGTGTGCAAAAAAGTGCCGCTCAAAGGTAAAACAACCCAACCCAAATCATTTAACCTTTTCTAGTACTAAAGTCATTCTAATATGGCGAATGAGCACTTTGTGTAACTGAAATAGAACCTTTCATTGGCTAAAAAATAAATCCCAAGCGGATGACTTAGAAACAACTGAACATAAAAAAGGTAGTTACTGAAAGAAAAACAAAAGCTTCAAGAGATAGTTTCTTGTGTTGAGTCTGCTTACAGCGAAAGAGTAGACTTAAAGCTACAGTCTTAAAAGGCTAAGCTCGCAGCTTATTGAGATTTTCAGAGTCTGAGCTGACTTCATTTTCTTCTCTAGTCGCAGAAAACAATTCTCCAAATCGAGTCCAGATGGACTTTACCTCACAGAACGTCATCAACAAATGGACAAAGAGAAGGGTTTGGTCTTCCTGTTTTCGAAAGGAGAAGTTTATTCTTTGAGGAAAATGTTAGACAAATGTTAGAAGAGTTAAAAATTGAAATTCGTTTCTTCCCGTTTTGTTACAGGGAATGGGAAAGTTGGGACAGCAACAAATTCTGAACCAATTACCTCTAGGGGGTGAGGTAATGGGTTCAGAAGTCTGAAGAAAGAAAATACAAAGATTGAATCGTTGCTTGAAATCCTTTTCGTTCGTTTTTTATCATATCTGTACTGATTAGAAAAATGCTCTGCTTGGGATTGGGACGGGGATGGCTCAGTCGGTAGCGCGCCAGGCTCGTAATCTGTAGTTCCCAGGTTCGAGTCCCAGCTGGGTCAGCGTTGAGATTTATCTCCGCAAAATTCCCCGCCCTGCCCACGGTCAGTAGGGGACACCGATGGGTTTGGAAAGGACGCCGTCCGTCGGATGGGACGTTAAGTCGTGGTCCCGTGTGCAGGAGAGTCATACCCTGTGCACGTTAAAGAACACGCTGGATGGCTTTGACGGGAGCTACCATCTGTCTCCCAACAGCTGTTCCAGTGGGTCCCCTTCCCCAACCTTCTCTGAGCTTTCGGGGTCCATGTGACCTGGCCATTTAGCCCATGGTGTGCAAAAAAGTGTCGCTCAGAGGTAAAACAACCCAACCCTGTATTAAAGGTTAATTTTTTTTGCAAGGTGCCTATCCTTCCCGTCCTCTTTGAGTCTATCCTTCCCTTCCTCTTATAGTGTCTATCCTTCCCTTCCTCTTTGAGAATGATATTAAGGGTAATAGAGGCAAAAAAATTATGAAACTTGTTTATTTTTCATGCATTTTTCAAGAAACATTTTAAAGACCTCTGAAATGGAAGGTTGGGTTATTTTACCTCTGAGCGGCATTTTTGTGCACACATTGGGCTAAATGACCAGGTCACAAGGACCCCGAAGGCTCAGAGAATGTTGGGGGAGGGGACCCACTAGAACAGCTGTTGGGAGACAGATGGTAGCCTCCCGTTAAGGCCATCCAGTGTGTTCTTTAACGTGCACAGGTTATGTCTCTCCCGCACACGGGGCCACGACTTAACGTCTCATCCGACGGACGGCGGCCTTTCCAAGCCCATCGGTGTCCCATTCTGACGGTGAGCAGGGCGAGGAATTTTGGGTAGATAAATCTCGACGCTGATCCAGCTGGGACTCGAACCTGAGGTTGGATTGGGTTGTTTTACCTCTGAACGGCACTTTTCTGCACACCATGGAATGGCCAGGTCACATGGACCCCGAAGGATCAGAGAAGGTTGGGGAAGGAGACCCACTGGAACAGCTATTGGGAGACAAATGGTAACTTTCCATCAAGGTTATCTAGCGTGTTCTTTAACGTGCATAGGTTTTGGCTCGCCTGCACACAGACCACAGCTCAACGTTCCATCAGAGGGAAGGCGGCCTTTTTAAGCCCATCGGTGTCCCCTACTGACCGCGGGCAGGGCGGGGAGTTTTGCGGAGATAAATCTCAATGCTGTCCCAGGTGGGACTCGAAAATGGGAATTGCAGATTACGAGCCTGGCGCGCTACTGACTGAGCCATCTCCGCCCCTTTAAAATGGAGGGGGAAAATGTTATAGTGCAATGGTAATCCAGTCTCTTCCCCCCTATTTTAATTTTTTATAACTAGATTTACTTTCTACCCTCTCTCCCCTTTACCTTTTTTCTAGAAACAGCCCTGGTTTTGTGAGAATTGCAGAAGATATTTCTAACAAATACACATATTTTTCTTGTATCTTGAATTATTTACCAGCAATAAAAATGATAATGATGAAAGGATATACAAAGTTTTCGGTTCAAAATGATAATGATGAAAGGATATACAAAGTTTTTAGTTCAAAATGATAATGATGAAATGATATACAAAATTTTTAGTTCAAAATGATAATGATGAAAGGATATACAAAATTTTTAGTTCAAAATGATAATGATGAAAGGATATGCAAAATATTTAGCTCAAAATGATAATGATGAAAGGATATACAAAATTTTTAGCTCAAAATAATAACGATGAAAGGATATACAAAATTTTTAGTTCAAAATGATAATGATGAAAGGATATGCAAAATATTTAGTACAAAATGATAATGATGAAAGGATATGCAAAATTTTTAGCTCAAAATGATAATGATGAAAGGATATACAAAATTTTTAGTTCAAAATGATAATGATGAAAGGATATACAAAATTTTTAGTTCAAAATGATAATGATGAAAGGATATGCAAAATTTGTAGTTCAAAATGATAATGATGATAGGATATGCAAAAAGTTTTAGTTCAAAATGATAATGATGATAGGATATGCAAAATTTTTAGTTCAAAATGATACTGGTGGAAGGATATAGAAAAACAGTATTTCAAAATGATAAAACATTTTTACTGGTAGTCAATAATTCATCATAATACAATAAAAAATATATTTGTCAGAAGTATAATTGGTTGCTTCAAAATTTCAAATTCAAAATTTCAAAGCACTTCAGACAGTGCTTTCAAAATATGATAAATTTTGTGTAATATTGTTAAAATAATTAAACTAAATACCTACAGGATTTTGTTGTAATTGATATGTACATTTCATGTGATGCACAATAATTGCTACTCTTATTACATGTTCAACGTAAGTATATGGTGATGGTGTAATAAGGATAAACAATTAAATAAAGTATTTTCCAACTCCAAAATATGAAATCAAGCCTAAACTTCGCAGATTGGGAACAATGGATCTGGCAGGAATTATCATTTCCCACCTTTGGAACTTGGATTTGAAATTGACGACTGCTGTTTGGACCACAACCAAAAATACTCTGTCAAATATTTGAACTACTACCGCTATTTTTCGAAGAATGATTGAGTGATGGCTGCCACAAACACATATATTGACACATACACACACACACATATACAGACAGACATTTTTCATTATTATAGATATATCAGTTGGGTTGTTTTACCTCTGAGCGGCACTTTTTTTGCACGTCATGGGCTAAATGGCCAAGTCACATGGACCCCGAAGGCTCAGAGAAGGTTGGGGGAGGGGACCCACTGGAACAGCTGTTGGGAGACAGATGGTAGTCTCCCGTCAAGGCCATCCAGCTTGTTCTTTAACGTGCACAGGGTATGGTTCTCCCGCACACGGCTTAACGTCCCATCCGACGGACGGCGGCCTTTCCAAGCCCATCGGTGTCCCCTACTGACCGTGGGCAAGGTGGGGAATTTTGCGGAGATAAATCCCAACGCTGACCGAGCTGGGACTCGAACCTGGGAACTACAAATTACGAGCCTGGCGCGCTACCGACTGAGCCACCCCCGCCCCTATTTTTCGAAGAATTATTGAGTGATGGCTGCCACAAACACATATATTGACACATACACACACACATACAGACATTTTTCATTATTATAGATATATGGAATAATTTATTCTATCTGGAGAACGAATGTTAGACCAAGTGTTCCTTGTGGCCTGGCCAACAAGGAACCGAAACATTGAAATCAAGACCATCCAAGGTGAGTTTTAGCATCTGCAAAGTATGACCCTCCTGCACTAGAAACCAACGCTTAACGTCCCATTGGAAAGACTGCGTTGTTGGTTGGTTGTTTTACCTCTGAGCGGCACTTTTTTGCACACCATGGGCTAAATGGCCAGGTCACATGGACCCCAAAGGCTCAGAGAAAGTTGGGAGAGGGGACCCACTGGAACAGCTGTTGGGAGACAGATGGTAGCCTCCCGTCAAGGCCATCCAGCGTGTTCTTTAACGTTGGGTTGTTTTACCTCTGAGCGGCACTTTTTTGCACACCATGGACTAAATGACCAGGTCACATGGACCCCGAAGGCTCAGAGAAGGTTGGGGGAGGGGACCCACTGGAACAGCTGTTGGGAGACAGATGGTAGCCTCCTGTCAAGGCCATTCAGCGTGTTCTTTAACTTGCACAGGGTATGGCTCTCCCGCACAAAAGGCCACGGCTTAACGTCGCATCCGACGGACGGCGGCCTTTCCAAGCCCATCGGTGTCCCTACTGACCGTTGGCAGGTCTGGGAATTTTGCGGAGATAAATCTCAACGCTGACCCAGCTGGGACTCGAACATGGGAAGTACAGATTACAAGCCTGGCGCGCTATCGACTGAGCCACCCCGGAAAGACTTCGTTTTTTCAAAACTTATCGGTATCCCCTTTTTCACTAAGTAGAACGTGGTTAGCAGATAAAATCAACACAATTGAGACTCGAACTAGGGAACATCAGATTTCGAGCCTGACACATTTATAGGGTCGACAATAATCTTTAGTCTTTGACAACCTTATTGAGGGAATGAGCCAATTTGGTCATTCAGCCATTGCTATTTAAATACACCACATTCCCTATCAGGGCCAGATCTAAGGAGGTGGTGGCTGGATGAGCAAGGGGCCATGCTCCCCCCCCCCCCATTAAAAATGCTGGTAAGAGTAATAGAGACAAAAATATTAAATTTAGATGAATTTTTCAAGAAATGTTTTAAATATTTCTAAAAGTGTTTAAGAATTGTTATACTATAATGGAAATCCAGTCTCTTGGCTCTTTTTTTTTCTCCCTACTCGATTGAAATTTTTGCACCCTCCCCCTTAATTTCTTTCTGCATCCGGACTTGTTACCCTCATTTTGCATCTTTTCCCACCACTATCTGTATCAGATTTTTTTCATTTTAGTTTTCATTTCCAATGAAGTTGTATTCTTCGTCACTCATAATTTGCTGTTAGTATGGAACCCTCGTAGCTATCACTTCACACTAAATTTTATTACTTAACTTCCATAGTGATTCCTATGCTCCCGTTGTAATACATTGTACTTAATTATGAAAAGTTTAGATCTCTATAATATTTTTGCAACGACTTACTTCTATGGGTTTTTTTTCATCAGTTAAGACAGTGGTTAGTGAACATTTTTTGTTCTGAACAGTCTTCTATATCATACCGTATGATATTATTTTTTATGGAATAAAAGAAAATTATTTTTTGTAAAAGATATAGTTAATAAGGAATTATTTAGAAAACTTTCACCGGTAATTATTCTTTTTAAAGTTTGATAATCATTTTAATAATATATTTGTCTAAATATTCTATTGGTAGTTATTTATTTTAAAAAATTTGTAATCAATTTTAAAAATTCAAAAACATTAAATAAACATATAATTAATAATAAATTCATTTTATGCTGTTTAAAAACAAATAAATTTATTTCAATTTTAGATGAATTAATTCACTTAAATCTTTATGCATATTAAATTTCCCTCGTCTTTGTTCAACGACTGTTCAGGCTGTATAAACTAGATAACTCTGGCCAGAAACGATGTAGAATATAATTTGACGGTCCATAATTTCAGATATTTTACAGAATGAATAAAAAAAGAAAAATGTTTTTTAATAATGTTAAGGACACAAAAAATTTAAATTTAATGCAGTCTAAACCGTCTAAATGTACATAAATGAGAGTATAAATGCTAAAATAGTGATTTTAGTTTTTTACTGTATATACAAATACTTTGCAGGCTGGATTAAATGCTATTACGATCCATAATTTGCTCATCCTGTGTCTAAGAGTTTGAAGCTTTCCTTCCTGTTCACATGACACTGATCACTTACATCTCTGCAGGGTGACCATTATGCAAAGCTATTCATGTAATGCTCTACAAGACTTTAACCCAGTCACTGCTGAAGTTTTAATTAATTCCTGCCGTTTGCTGACTCAGCATATTCAGCAAAGAGGTGCACACTTCGGCCGTTTTCCATGACGAGTATACTCGCCATACGCAGTGAAAAGGTTAAATCTCCTCTATGCTAATAAATATCCGTTTTAAGTGCTCGTATAATCCCTTAAAGTGGCACGAAATTGTGTTATTGAAACGTTAATCTCAAGGCATCAAGAGCCTTTCGAGGTAACAATACTCGATCTAAATATTCTTGATCACCATTATTTAGTACGGGATGGCTTTAATATTGAAATAGAATCTACACGTGCAGCAATGAAAGCGTGACTGTTTATTGCGAGACTCGAGAAATAGTACAGAGTGTGAATTACGTCATTAACGAATTCGACCACAATTAAGTTTAAAAATAGAGAATACTGTGGGGAGTTTGAAATATTAGCGTGAAGGAGGAAGAGGTTTTTCTTGGTCTGTGCGCGGAAGTGCTAAAAGAATATATTCTTCTTGGTCTGTGCGCGGAAGTGCTCAAAGAATATATTCTTCTTGGTCTGTGCGCGGAAGTGCTCAAAGAATATATTCTTCTTGGTCTGTGCGCGGGAGTGCTAAAAGAATATATTCTTCTTGGCCTGTGCGCGGAAAAATGCTAAAAAAATAGGTTTTTCTTGGTCTGTGCGCGTAAAAATGGTAAAAAAATAGGTTTTTCTTGGTCTGTGCGCGTAAAAATGCTAAAAAAATAGGTTTTTCTTGGTATGTGCACAGAAGGGAAAAATATATTCTTCTTGATCTGTGCGCGGAAAAATGCTAAAAAAAAGGTTTTTCTTGGTATGTGCACAGAAGGGAAAAAATATATTCTTCTTGATCTGTGCGCGGAATGATAAATAGACTTTTCTTGGTCTGTACGCGAAAGTGCTAACAGAATGTGTTTTTCTTGGTCTGTTCGCATAGGTGTTAAAAGAATGGGTTTTCCTTGGTCTGTTCGCAGAGATGCTAACAGAATGGGTTTTTCTTGGTCTGTTCGCATAGGTGTTAAAAGAATGGGTTTTCCTTGGTCTGTTCGCAGAGATGCTAACAGAATGGGTTTTTCTTGGTCTGTTCGCATAGGTGTTAAAAGAATGGGTTTTCCTTGGTCTGTTCGCAGAGATGCTAACAGAATGGGTTTTTCTTGGTCTGTTCGCAAAGGTGCTAAAAGAATGGGTTTTTCTTGGTCTGTTCGCAAAGGTGCTAAAAGAATGAGTTTTCTTGGTCTGTTCGCAGAGGTGCTTAAAGAATGGGTTTTTCTTGGTCTGTTCGCAGAAGTGCTAAAAGAACGGGTTTTTCTTGGTCTGTTCACAGAAGTGATGAAAGAATGGTTTTTCTTGGTCTGTTCTCAGAGGTGCTAAAAGAATGGGTTTTTCTTGATCTGTTCGCAGAGGTGCTAAAAGAATGGATTTTCTTGGTCTGTTCGCAGAGGTGCTAACAGAATGGATTTTTCTTGTTCTGTTCGCAGAGGTGCTAAAAGAATAGGTTTTTCTTGGTCTGTTCGCAGAGGTGTTAAAAGAATGGGTTTTTCTTGGTCTGTTCGCAGAGGTGCTAAAAGAACGGGTTTTTCTTGATTTGTGCGCGAAAGCACTAAAATAACATAATCTTCTTGGTCTGTGCGTGGGAGTGCTAAAAGAATAGGTTTTTCTAAGTTTCTGAACGCAAGTGCTAAAAGAACAGTTATTTTTGGTCTGTGCGTGGAAACATAATAGAATACGTTCTTCTTGGTGTGTTTGCGGAAGTGCTAAAAGAATGGGTTTTTCTTGATCTGTTCGCAGAGGTGCTGAAAGAATGGTTTTTTCTTGGTCTGTTCGCAGAAGTGCTAAAAGAACGGGTTTTTCTTGATTTGTGCGCCGAAGCACTAAAATAACATATTCTTCTTGGTCTGTGCGTGGGAGTGGTAAAAGAATAGGTTTTTCTAAGTTTCTGAACGCAAGTGCTAAAAGAACAGTTATTTTTGGTCTGTGCGTGGAAACATAATAGAATACGTTCTTCTTGGTGTGTTTGCGGAAGTGCTAAAAGAATGGGTTTTTCTTGGTCTGTTCGCAGAGGTGCTGAAAGAATGGTTTTTTCTTGGTCTGTTCGCAGAGGTGCTAAAAGAACGGGTTTTTCTTGATTTGTGCGCCGAAGCACTAAAATAACATATTGTTCTTGGTCTGTGCGTGGGAGTGCTAAAAGAATAGGTTTTTCTAAGTTTCTGGGCGCAAGTGCTAAAAGAATAATTATTTTTGGTCTGTGCGTGGAAACACTAATAGAATATTTTCTTCTTGGTCTGTTTGTGGAAGTGGTAAAAGAATGGGTTTTTCTTGGTCTGTTCTCAAAGGTGCTTAAAGAATGGATTTTCTTGGTCTGTGCATGGAAGCGTTAAAGGAATGGGTTTTTCTTGGTTTGTACGCGGAAGCGCTAAAATAATATGTTCTTCTTGGTCTGTGCGCGGAAGTGGTAAATGAATAGGTTTTTCACTTGTATGCGTGGAAGTGCTAAAAAAATTAGTGATTTAAGAATAATTACAAAAGAAGTAGTAGAGAGTTTAGTCGTGTGTAGAAAGAGATAATTTCCATTTATGTTTTGCGCGGTGCTAAATACTCGATATATAAGTGGTAAGAGAAGTCTGTCTTATTTTGAAGTAAAATAACAATGTATCTGTATCGCAGATAATGTTATGTCTTTAACAAGTGTTATTTAAACAATGAAATATGATTAAATAGATATGGTAGTCCCTTTGTTTGTTGACTTGCCGATGTTGTACAGTCTCCTGTTAAACAGCGTAGTAGTGTAGTATAGCGTAGTAGCAAAAATAACAGGAAAGCAAACAACTTTTTTAGAAGTTTATACTTATTTTTGTACACTAGTTTTGAAGATGCTTAAAGTGCAGGATTAATGTAAATTCACATCCTTTTAGTCCTAATAGACGGCACATTACAATGAGCTTAATAAACGTGTAAAGGTTGTATAAAGACAGCTGATAAATATATTTGGTTTGATAGTTTGACTGACAAAGCAGAGGAGCCAGTTAGACAGCACAACAGCAGAGAGCTGTACCAGATAGTTAATGTTTTGTGTGGTAGAAAACGAACAGGTATACAGGGATTGAAGGATAAATAAGGTAAGGTTATAGAAGGTGAGGATTCTGTCATGGGTAGGTGGGCTGAGCATTTCAGTGATATTCTAAACAATGTGGTTAGTTGTATTCCCATTGTTTGCAATGATGATAGATGCATTGTTGGCTTTAATGTTGGCCCTATAACACAATCTGAAGTTATTTTGGCTATTTCTAAACTTAAACTACATAAATCCCCAGGGGTGGATGAAATCACTACTGAAATGGTTAGAGCTCGAAACGTTTGTGTAGTCACATGGTTAACTGACAGAAATTTTAAATTTTTTTGTGATAAAGGTGTTATTCCTAAGGATGTTACTATAAAAAAATAAAATAAATACCCCCTCAAGCAGCTGCTTGCCACAGAGGTCTGACAGGAGCCTGTCAGTTTATATGCCACAGTAGAAGATCTGAGAGGATGGCAGGACCTCAGCAGAAAAACGACACACACATCCATGCCTAATCCGGGGCTCGAACCCAGGTCCCTTAGATCAGTAGCCAAGCGTGCTAACCACTCGGCCACGGGTACTAAAGCTATTATTATCTCCTTATTTTAAAAAAAAAGGCTAAATATAAAGGAATTAAAAATTCTTAAATTATTGCAATAGGTAGGCCTGCGGATATAGGAAACTCTGCTTTACATCGCGCAACACTTTTAATTGAATAGTTCCCGGGCAATCGCTTTTACATGAAGGACAAGTTGTGGGTTTCTGTCAAACAGTTTCAGGATAATTTTACCACCATATTAAAATTTTTTTTTAATTTTAAAGCCAAGCATCTGTAAGTCATGTTTAGTCAATATTAAATATAAAATAAATAAGCATTTTAATATAAGGGCCGTCCCATGGCCGAGTGGTTAGCGTGCTTGGCTACTGATCTAAGGGTCCCGGGTAAGGCATGGATGTTCGTGTTGTTTTTATGCTGAGATCCTGCCATCCTCACAGACCTTCTACTCTGGCATATAAACTGACAGGCTCCTGTCAGACCTCTGTGGCAAGCAGCTGCTTGAGGGGGTGTTTTTTTGTTTATTTTAATATTAAAATCATTCCAGTTACTTCATTTAACGACAACATTTGGTAATGCACTTTGGTGTCAGCTGGATTGACGAAAATGGATGTTTATCAGAGAGATTGATTCCTCTTTTGTCAATCCCGATGTTCGCCTCTAACGCTCCCGGGGTTAATTAAGTTCTCTTAAAGGTCATCGACTTCCATTTTCCACGAAAGCTTTCAAAATTGTGCTCCGCAGGCTTCAGGAACAGCTCAACAAGAATTCCTGGACATGACAGCAGTTGTGACGTCAGCCAGAATCAATTAGATATTGCTCATCAATAAATAAGGGAACGTGAAACCCGTGGTTGTTTGAGTACGTGTGATTAGCATTCGTCTGTAAATTGTCATGACTTCTTGAATATTTTGTCACGACAAGTTGATTAAAATAGAGAAACAGTTTTATATTCTCGATATTTAACTTAGAGGTGTGTTCATTTAGAGAGAGGATTAGTGTTTGAGCTAATATAACTTTTACTCTTATAATGAACACTTTAGCAACATTTTCTATCTGCCTTTAGAGTTTTTTTTTTCATTTTGATTCATTTAGCGTGATCTTGTTAAACAATTACAAACTTAGATCGTAGATCGTATAATATTCGATGTACCGGGTAATAATTTTACCCCTAACCATCTCCATCATAAAGATATGCCTATTTGGCATGAGTAAGAACAAAATATATAAGTAAACCACCCTTAGGTGGGCCCCTAAAGGCAAACATAAGAAAAGCTAAAAATAGCAGTAACATTGTATAAGAAACCTAAAACGGGTAGGTCTCCTCAGAGAACGCTACCGTTTTAGGCCTCTTGTACTTGTTCAAAACAGTATGATCGTAAAGAATCAGGGAAAAAATAATCTCATTGGGATTATTGCTTACAGCCTCAAAAAATCTGTTTGAGGTGGGTTTTATATGTATATATATGTATGGTCGATGCCCAGGTCCTTATGGAGTTGTCTGTTAGTGACAAACCAGAGGGCATCGTCCGCAGTTCTCAAAATCTTGTTCTGTAAGACCTGAATCTTACGAATATTGGTGGGTGTAGTATTCGCCCATATGGGTGGAGCATAGAGAATCACCGGTCTGATGATCATATCATAGAGTAAAAGCTTATGATCAATCATTAAAATGGAATTTCTCCTAAGGAGCGAACCTAGCTGGAAGACAAACTCATTATTCTATCTCATGATATATAACTACAAACTCTAAAAAGTACATGGTAGTTTCAATAATCGATAATAAATACCCAAACTACCTGTTGTCATAGAAATCAAGAAATAATATTATTAAAAAAATCAAGTCAAGAAAACAGGTCGAATTCAAGTCCATGTCGCTTATTTATATACCACATATTCGATCATTACACTACCAACCGTTACTTGTGTCCTTAGTTAACTATGAATTAAAATCTTCCCGACATTGTCGCTCATGGCGCCATCTATGATCGGGAAACACAACCGGCGATCTTTCATATGTTTCCACAAAACGTATTTATGACATTACTGAGTTTTGAATAGCACTTTCCTTTGACAAGGGAAAATATTAATATCTTATAAAACTTGCAACATGGATACATTTTATCGATTCTTTGTATTGGTTGGGTTGTTTTACCTCTGAGCGGCCCTTTTTTGCACACCATGGGCTAAATGGCCAGGTCACATGGACCCCGAAGGTTCAGAGAAGGTTGGGGGAGGGGTTGTTTTACCTCTGAGCGACACTTTTTTGCACACCATGGGCTAAATGGCCAGGTCACATGGACCCCGAAGGCTCAGAGAAGGTTGGGTGAGGGGACCCACTGGAACAGCTGTTGGGAGACAGATGGTAGCCTCCCGTCAAGGCCATCCAGCGTGTTCTTTAACGTGCGCAGGGTATGGCTCTCCCGCACATGGGGACACGGCTTAACGTCCCATCCGACGGACGGCGGCCTTTCCAAGCCCATCGGTGTCCCCTACTGACCGTGGGCAGGGCGGGGAATTTTGCGGAGATAAATCTCAACGCTGACCCAGCTGGGACTCGAACCTGGGAACTACAGATTACGAGCCTGGCGCGCTACCGACTGAGCCACCCCCGCCCCTTCCTTGTTTAGGTATTATATGTTTTTTTTAATGTATTGGCTTTTACATGCCAGTTAAACAAAACATTTACATGATATATTTCAGAAAATTTATCGATATTTATTAATATATATACCTATATATATATAGCTCTATGAATTAACATTAGTCATTAAAATTTAACTGCCCTCAAACCACAATAAGGGTGGCTCAGTTGGTAGCGCGCCAGACTCGTAATCTGTAGTTCCCAGGTTCGAGTCCCAGCTTGATCAGCGTTGAGATTTATCTCCGCAAAATTCCCTGCCCACGGTCAGTAGGGGATACCGATGGGCTTGGAAAGGCCGCCGTCCGTCGGATGGGACGTTAAGCCGTGGCCCCGTGTACGGGAGATCCATACTCTGTGCACGTTAAAGAACACGCTGGATGGCCTTGACGGGAGGCTACCATCTGTCTTCCAACAGCTGTTCCAGTGGGTCCCCTCCGTCAACCTTCTCTGAGCCTTCGGGTCCATGTAACCTGTCATTTAGCCCATGGTGTGCAAAAAAGTGCCGCTCAGAGGCAAAACAACCCACAAACCACAATATCCGAGAAATATCCATATATTTAAGATGACAAATGGATATCCATTTGCCATCTTAGATATCTTTCGGACGTTTTCTAGATATTTTGGTTGTAAGGGATGGTAGCTATTAATTTTTAAAATTATGGCAATTAATTTTAAAATGTTCATAAATATTTAAATTATCCCTAATAAATAAATTATTTTGTTCAAAAATAAACACATTTTGTATAAATTTTAGACAAATAAAATTTTTATGAACATTTAATTTCTGTTTGCTCTATGGCAGTGCAGGCTTGATGAATGAAAGTGGTCTTATCCCGAGCACTACTGACTGTAAATAAGGTAAGGATTACAGAAAAGTAAGCAAAATTCCCAGCCCTGCCCACGGTCAGTAGGGGACACCGATGGGCTTGGAAAGGCCGCCGTCCGTCGGATGGGACGTTAAGCTGTGGTCCCGTGTGCGGAAGAGCCATACTCTGTGCACGTTAAAGAACACGCTGAATGACCTTGACGGGAGGCTACCATCTGTCTCCCAACAGCTGTTACAGTGGGTCCCCTCCCCCAACCTTCTCTGAGCCTTCGGGGTATATGTGACCTGGCCATTTAGCCCATGGTGTGCAAAAAAGTGCCGCTCAGAGGTAAAACAACCCAACCCAACAACAGAAAAGTATTACAATTTTCTCATATTTTCTTTTTATCTCATTTCTTTTTTGATTTTACATTAACCCACTTTTGGAGTCTAAAAGAACTATTCACATTTTATGAAAAGTACCGGGTGATCCAAAAGTAACAGAAAAAGTTAAAATGCAATAATTCGAAGTATAGACAGTAGCACGATGCGGTTTTCACAGACATGCACAGAAAAACATATGAATTGTTTTAATAACGAAAAAATTTAATTGCCAGATTAGTTACATTTGTCACCGACAGGTGGCGCTGTAGCCATCCCGGAGCTTCTGCTTGTCGCTATTTAACAGATCCGTCATTGTACAAACTACTGACACAACTGAAGCTCCACCTGTCGGTGACAAATGTAACTCTTCTGGCAATAAAAATTTTCCTTATTAAAACAAATCCCATGTCTTTCTGTGCATGTCTGTGAAAACCGCATCGTGTCTATACTTTTCGAATTATTTCATTTTTATTTTTTCTGTTACTTTTGAATCACCTGGTATAATCTTCCCCCATTAATCCTCCCATATATGAGGTGAGCTTTATATGAATATCCTCCCTTGACCATAGAAAAAAACTAATTTACATCAATTTAATTTTTAACTTCAGTTTAATGGCTTCACCAATTTAGCTTCTGTCATCTAGTTAATCATTTTTCCTAAACCTTTGATTTCTTCCTTATCCCGAATTTCTTATCACTTACCACTTACCACAAAGGATATAATTATATGCATTCACCTTAACAGTAAAGAAATGAATAATTTACTGAACGAGATATTGTTGGGTGGCTCAATCGGTAGAGCGCCAGGCTCGTAATCTGCTTTTCCCAGGTTCGAGTCCCAGCTGGGCCAACGTTGAGCTTTATCTTCACAAAGCTTCCCCCATACCTGCTCATGGTCAGTAGGTGACACTGATGGACTAAGAAAGGTCGCCGTCCGTCGGATGGGATGTTAAGCCGTGGCTCCGTGTGCGGGAAGAGCCATACCTTGTGCACTTTAATGAACACGTTGGATGACATTAACAAGAGGCTACCATCTGTCTCCCAACAGTTGTTCCAGTGGGTCCCCTCCCCCAACCTTCTCTGAGCCTTCGGGGTCCTTGTGACCTGGCCATTTAGCCCATAGTGTGCAAAAAAAGTGCCGCTCAGAGGTAAACCAACCTAACGTTAAAGAACACCCTGGATGGCCTTGACGGGAGGCTACCATCTGTCTCCCAACAGCTGTTCCAGTGGGTCCCCTCCCAAAATCTTTTCTGAGCCTTCGGAGTCCTTGTGACAGGGCCATTAAGTCCATTGTGTGCAAAAAAAGTGACGCTCACAGGTAAAAAAAAACGCACAGTCCAACGAGATGAAAAAGTAAATAAAATAAAACATTTTATTTATTTCATTTTTTTATTTACCTTTTTCCCCACTTACTTTTCTATCTGCAAAATATTCTACATAGAACCCAAAAGCAATATCCAATTCAAAACCTCTTTAGTTCATCTGCGAAAGGTTTCATGAAATTCCTAGCTTTATTAAAAGCGAGGCAGACTTTTACAGATACCAGGAAGACCTAAATTCTCCTCTTCCATGTGGCTTCCCTGAATTAATTAAACGTGTAAGGGAGAGCGCGATAGGGCCACGAGTCTCGCGAAATTCAATTCCAGGTTAAGCGAGCGCTGCCAAGTTCGTGTCCCAAGGGGCATTGTGGGAATCAGATTGTGGAGCAGAAGCTACTTTGTAGAATGGAGAGAAAATTGAATTACAATGATGGAAAGCTTCCATGATATTGTTCAGCTGTTCATTTTATTTTGGTGACACCGTATATAATAGCCATTACTCTCATTATGGAGACATTTAGATATTTTTTTTTGTATTAACTGAAAGGGTTGGATGACCTGTGAGCGGTATTTTTTTGCAAACCATGGGCTAAATGGCCAGGTCACATGGACCCCGTAAGGCTCAGAGAAGGTTGAGGAAGGGGACTCACTGGAACAGCTGTTGGCCTCCCATGAAGGTCATCCAGTGTGTTCTTTAACGTGCAAAAGGTATGGCTCTCCCATACACGGACCAAAGAATGTAGAGGGAGAAGAAGTTAAGCTTCCATACAGATTAATGTAAAATCGAGTATCGTGCATTTGCGTAGAGGTGAAACGAACATTACAGGGGACGAACACTTTTATAATGACATGTTACTGTCAACTCCCATTCTCTTCGCTTTTCCTATGCAATAATTTCCCATTGATATCCTTGCAGAGTATATTAATATCAATTCTGTTTCCTGTTTCTATGCACCCAAGAAAGCATCCAATTGTAATAATTTATTCTATAAATTAACTTCAGGCTAATTTCAAATCTTCCCTATCAGTTCAATTTATAATTGTTCGTTCAACGAAAATTAAAATCCAATGGAGAAAATAAACCTTTATTAAAATCATAATATTATTTTTTTCAAATACAAAGTGCAGTTTCTTTTTTTCCTTTTTTAAAATATAAATTATTTGATGCATAATTCCTTTGCCCCTTATTGTTTGCTTCCCAGCTTAAACAATGCACGATACGAATCGAAACACCACTTGAGGTCGCCACTTACGCTTTGTCAAAGCTGAACTTCTTTTCCTTATACGTTCTTTGCACGGACCACGGTTTAACGTCCCATCTGACCGTGGCGGTGTCCCCTACTGACCGTGGGCAGGGCGGGGAATTTAACGGACTCGAACCTGAGAACTACAGATTACGAACCTGGCTCGCTACCGACTGAGCCACCCCCGTCCCTATTAACTAAAAGTTTATTATAGTTTTATATGTTATCTGATGATGATATATTTAAAATACTCTGCGTGGACAATTATTATGAACACCTATTTAATACCCCGTCGTATGTATTTAGAAATTTTAAATTATCTGCGCATAGTTCTCGCTTAACTGGATTTTGAAGTATTGCTAGCTGTCATCTATATGACCCCCGCAAAACTAGCCGCCCTGCCCACGGTCAGTAGGGGACACCGATGGGATTGGAAAGGCCGACGTCCATCGGATGGGACGTTAAGTCGTGGTGCCGTGTTCGGGAGAGCCATATCCTGTGCACGTTAAAGAACACGCTGGATGGCCTTAATGGGAAGCTACCATCTGTCTCCCAACAGTTGTTTCAGTGGGTCCCCTGCCCCAACCTTCTCTGAGCCTTCGGGGTCCTTGTGACCTTGCCATTTAGCCCATTGTGTGCAAAAAAGTGCCATTCGGAGGTAAAACAACCGAACCCTGGGGCTCAAACCCAAGTCCTTTCAATCAGTAGCCAAGCACGCTAACCATTCTGCCACTCTGACGGTAATGCGAGCTCAGGGCAAGCTTTAGTGTTTCGGAAACACTAAAGCTTGCCCTTATACTAAATTAAGTTAATTCTTTATTAAGATACAAAAAATTCTCATTTCACTGCTACGGTTGTTTCTTAGTTTTTATTATCAATTTTCCTATTGCTTTTCGCTCAATATTTGTCGGTTTGTCAGTTTATCGGTTTGTAAATTTATCAAAACAGTTGTTCCACATCTTTCGAACACGATAGACAAACTTTATGATTTATGTGTCAAATGAAAGCTTATGACGCGGGGAGTGTCATAGGCTATAAAAAATCTTCCCGTAAAAAAAGGAGAATTATGAAAACATTTGCTCATCTATTATGTCTCCAGAACGTGAGTACCGAAAGGTAAAAAATTGTTCGTCAATTTAAAGTGTGTGACATGGGCTGTGCTACAGGTTAAAAAACATCCCCTTTAAAAAGGAGAAATATGGAAAAGATTGCTCCGTAGTATTTTCCGAAAGCGAGGTCCTAGAATTACGAGATAGGTGTCAAATGGAAGCTCATATAAGGACCGTCGTAGACTGTTTCTAATTTTACCACCTAAAAAGGGGCGGGGGTGGCTCAGTCGGTAGCGCGCCAGGCTCGTAATCTGTAGATCCCAGGTTCGAGTCCCAACTGGGTCAGCGTTGAGATTTAATTCCGAAAAATTTCCCGCCCTGCCCACGGTCAGTAGGGGACACCGATGGGCTTGGAAAGGCCGCCGTCCGTCGGATGGGACGTTAAGTCGTGGTCCCGTGTGCGGGAGAGCCATACCCTGTGCACGTTAAAGAACACGCTGGATGGCTTTGACGGGAGGCTACCATCTGTCTCCCAACAGCTGTTCCAGTGGGTCCCCTCCCCAAACCTTCTCTGAGCCTTCGGGGTCCATGTGACTTCGCCATTTAGCCCATGGTGTGCAAAAAAGTGCCGCTCAGAGGTAAAACAACCCTACAACCTAAAAAAGAGGCGTATTTTCTCGGGGTTGACTTTAACGATCTATCTTTCGAATTTATGCTTGTGACATCTCCAATGTCATGGGCTACCTTAAACACGACTCCAGACACGGGATGAAAAAATGTGGTCGATGATTATGAGTCATGTATCAAATGAAAGTTGGGTTGGGTTGTTTTACCTCTGAGCGGCACTTTTTTGCACACCATGGGCTAAATGGCCAGGTCACATAGACCCCGAAGGCTCAGAGAAGGTTGGGGGAGGGGACCCACTGGAACAGCTGTTGGGAGACAGATGGTAGCCTCCCATCAAGGCCATCCAGTGTGTTCTTTAACGTGCATTGGGTATAGCTCTCCCACATACGGGGCCACGGCTTAACGTCCCAGGGGCGGGGGTGGCTCAGTCGGTAGCGCGCCAGGCTCGTAATCTGTAGTTCCCAGGTTAGAGTCCCAACTGGGTCTGCGTTGAGATTTATCTCCGCAAAATTTCCCCGCCTTGCCCACGGTCAGTAGGGGACACCGAAGGGCTTGGAAAGGCCGCCGTCCGTCGGATGGGACGTTAAGCCGTGGCCCCGTGTGCAGGAGAGCCTGTGCACGTTAAAGAACACGCTGGATGGCCTTGACGGGAGGTTACCATCTGTCTCTCAACAGCTGTTCCAGTGGGTCCCCTCCCCCAACCTTCTTTGAGCCTTCGGGGTCCTTGTGGCCTGGCCATTTAGCCCATGGTGTGCAAAAAAGTGCCGCTCAGAGGTAAAACAATCCAATCCAAATCTTAACGTCCCATCCGTCGAATGGTGGCCTTTCCAAGCCCAGTGGTGTCCGCTACTGACCGTGGGCAGGGCGGGGAATTTAGCGGAGAAAAATCTCAACGCTGACGCAGTTGGGACTCGAACCTGGGAACTACAGATTACGAGCCTGGCGCGCTACCGACTGAGCCACCCCCCGCCCCTGGGACGTTAAGCCGTGGCCCCGTATGTGGGAGAGCTATACCCAATGCACGTTAAAGAACACACTGGATGGCCTTGATGGGAGGCCTTGATGGAGGCCCCCCCCTAAAAAGTAGACAATTAAAATAAGCATATCAATGGTGCAATAAGTCACTCAATTCGTATTTACTTCAAAAGAAGGTAGGGTGCCGATTTACCTACTCAACAAGATTTCCGGTGTCCAAACTTCCTTCTTAGTGAATACGAATTCAGTGACTGATTGCATCACCGATATGCTTTCGTTGTATTTTCTACGTTTTAGGCATATGGGAAATTAGATATTTTTAAAATGCTTTACTTTATTCCCTGCTTTTTTCCGCCACAAAGAGAAGTAGAATAAAAATTTAGCATTTTTTTTCATACAAATAAAGAGCACAGACTGCGCAATAAAAAGTTTGCCCGGTTTCTCATACAAACACAATCATGAACACATAACCATGCCATCCCAGGACTTATCCAATAACTTTTATAACAGAAGACCTTACAACTAAGTTATGACGTCACATAGGTACATACAGGCGATTCTTATGCTGTGTTTCTATTATTATTATTGTTGGATTTTAATACCAATCTTTATTCCAAATATATATCAAATGTTATATGTTTTTGGAAGGAAAATTATTCATATTTATTATTGTTTATTTTTTAGCATATACGAACAATTTTGTTCCAAAACAGTGCATTTATAAATATATATATATATTTAAAAATAATATTTCTAAATAAATATAAGTATAAATAATATTATATAAGTATAAATTATAAAAGAATTAAATTCACCTGTAATAATAATAATAGAAACAATATATAAGATATGTCTAGATTGCATGACTACTTATGCTGAAGTCATAACTAAAATGTACGGCCTTATAAGAGGTGCTGCTCCAACCCAGACTCCAGCAGCTTTAGTCAAAGAACGTATAAGGAAAAGAAGTTCAGCTTTGACAAAGCGTAAGTGGCGACCTCAAGTGGTGTTTAAGCTGGGAAGCAAACAATAAGGGGCAAAGGAATTATGCATCAAAAAATTTATATTTTAAAAAAGGAAAAAAATGTAACTGCACTTTGTATTTGAAAAAATAATATCATGATTTTAATAAAGGTTTATTTTCTCTATTGGATTTTAATTTTTGTTGAACGAACAATTATAAATTGAACGGATAGAGAAGATTTGAAATTAGCCTGAAGTTAATTTATAGAATAAATTATTACAATTAGAAGCTTTCTTGGTTGCATAGAAACAGGAAACAGAATTGATATTAACATACTCTGCAAGGATATCAATGGGAAATTATTACATAGGAAAAGCGAAGAGAATGGAAGTTGACAGTAACATGTAATTACAAAAGCGTTCGTCCCCTGTAATGTTCGTTTCACCTCTACGCCAAATGCACGATACTCGATTTTACATTAATCTCTATGGAAGCGTAACTTCTTCTCCCTCTACTTTCTTTGGCTTTAAATGACACAGCAAACCAACGTCACAAGAGTGCTGAAATCAACTATGCAAACTTCACTTCAACTACATATAATAAAGGCGGAAAAAGATTTCAGGCGGAAGCAGATTTAGGCACAAAACAAGTTCCAATAGAAAGCCTAAACAACGGAGCCTAACTCCCACAGGTATTGGACACTATGTGAAACTTCTTAGATACATTGTAGAGAGCAACAGTAACTGATGTAGAGAATATCTTCGGAATGCCCTGGGGATTACTAAGGCATTCCCCAAGGATGCGCAGAGTCTGGACACTGTTTCTAAATATAACTCTGATCAATGTGAGGGGAAGTAGAACTCTTAAAACGAAGTGTCTGCTAGGACTATTTTTTTTCTCTTTCGCTTTTATCTCTTTCATTCTTTCACTTCCGTTTGGGCATTTCCAACCATTCACCATTTCCTGATGCGGGAATGCAAAAGTATGTCAAGGGAGATGGCGATATCTAATTGCAGACAACTGAAAAACGTTTCAGACCAACGTTTCACAGATATTTCTTTCGTTTCTTCTTATATAACTCTTTTCCTTTATATCGAGAAAAGTTTGTATTTTATGCTTTTATTCAGAGAGAAATTTTTTTTTGCATACAATAGCCTAAAATCACCAAGGTTGCAAAGACCCCGAAGGCTCAGAAAAGGTTGGGGAAAAGGACCCATTGGAACAGCTGTTGGGAGACAGATTGTAGTCTCCCGTCAAGGTCATCCATCCTATATTGCTCTCGCACACACACGGAGCCAAGGTTTAAAGTCCCATCCGATGGGAGGCGGGGGTGGCTCAGTCGGTAGCGCGTCAGGCTCGTAATCTGTAGTTCCAGGTTCGAGTCCCAGCTGGGTCAGCATTGAGATTTATCTCCGCAAAACTCCCCGCCCTGCCCACGGTCAGTAGGGAACACCGATGGGCTTGGAAAGGCAGCCGTCCGTCGGATGGGACGTTAAGCCGAGGGTCTGTGTGCGGGAGAGTCATACCTTGTGCACGTTAAAGAACACGCTGGATGACATTGACAGGAGCCTACTATCTCTCTCCCAACAGCTGTTCCAGTCAGTCCCCTCACCCAGGGGCGGGGGTGGCTCAGTCGGTAGCGCGCCAGGCTTGTAATCTGTAGTTCCCAGGTTCGAGTCCCACCTGCGTCAGCGTTGAGATTTATCTCCGCTAAATTCCCGCCCTACCCACGGTCAGTAGGGGACACCGATGGGCTTGGAAAGGCCGCCGTCCGTCGGATCGGACGTTAAGCCGTGGCCCCGTGTGCGGGAGAGACATACCCTGTGCACGTTAAAGAACACGCTAGATGGCCTTGACGGGAGGCTATCATCTGTCTCCCAACAGCTGTTCCACTGGGTCCCCTCCCCCAACCTTCTCCGAGCCTTCGGGGTCCATGTGACCTTTCCATTTAGGCAATGGTGTGCAAAAAATTGCCGCTCAGAGGTAAACCAACCAATCCATCCGATGGATGAGAACATTTCCAAACACATCGTATCTCCTACTGACCGTGAGCAGAGCGGGGAGATTATCAGAGATAAATCTCAACGCTGGTCCAGCTGGGACTCGAACGTGGGAACTACAGATTACGAGTCTGGGGCGCTACCGTCTGAGAAATCCCCGCCCCTGGAGGCAAGGGCTCGGGCAACCGTTAACGAATGGGAGGAAGACAGGAGAGAAATTATATATGCGTAAAAGTTTAAGCAATTTAATTTCCATAAAATGTAACTCTATTCCGTTTCAGATAAAAAATGTAGCGGCAAAATCTGAAGATCGAAGAAGGCAACAACCAACGAAAAGAAACCATATTCACATAAATTCCAGCAACAGCAACTCGCAGATGTATTTCCACCAAAGAAATAGTTCCAGTAGTATACAAGAAATAAATCCTTTTTCTAATTCCAGAGGCTCCGACACCGTACCAAAGAGAATGAGGCTAATGAAATGTGATGGAGGACTGAGTACCAATATTGCCCAAAAAGTATAATTTTAATTTTTGTTTCGCTTTTGTCTCAGAAGTTTTGTTCCTAAGATTTATGTCTAAAGACTATCTGTAAATAGGCTGTGGCGGAATAATATGAGAATTCTTTTTTCAGCCCCGTATGACACTTTAGAGAAGACGCTTAATGGCCTTGATTGGAGCTACTAATCTGTCTCCCCCAACCTTCTTTGAGCTTCGGGGCCTTGTGAGCTGGCCATTTAGCCCGTTGTGGTGTGCAAAAAAGGGCCGCTCAGAGGTAAAACAACCCAACGTTAAAGAACACGCTGGATGGTCTTGACGGGAGGCTACCATCTGTCTCCCAACAGCTATTCCAGTGGGTCCCCTCCCTCAACCTTCTCTAAGCCTTTGGGGTCCATGTGACCTGGCCATTTAGCCCATGGTGTGCAAAAAAGTGCCGCTCAGAGATAAAACAACCCAACGTTAAAGAACACGCTGGATGGCCTTGACGGAGGCTACCATCTGTCTCCCAACAGCTGTTCCAGTGGGTCCCCTCCCCCAACCTTCTCTGAGCCTTCGGGGTCCTTGTGACCTGGCCATTTAGCCAATGGTGTGCAAAAAAAGTGCCGCTCAGAGGTAAAACAACCCAACGTTAAAGAACACGCTGGATGACCTTGACGGGAGGCTACCATTTGTCTCCCAACAGCTGTTCCAGTGGGTTCCCTCCCCCAACTTTCTCTGAGCCTTCGGGGTCCATGTGACCTGGCCATTTAGCCCATGTGTGCAAAAAAGTGCCGCTCAGAGGAAAAACAACCCAACTCTTTTTGGTCGTGCAATGCCTTTTTGCTAAATTTTTCTTAACAAATAACAAAAACTATCACTATCGAAACGATATAGTAAACGTCAACATATATGCTGTAAGGTACAGTCACTCAAAAAAATATCCGAACACTATTGTTGATTTCAAAATTCAGAAGCTAGATTTTTTTCCTGAATTCTGAAATCAACCATAGTGTTCGGATATTTTTTTGAGCGATTGTACAGCATAAACACTGTAAAAAAGATAGAACATTATATTCATTTACGCCAACAGAAATGGAGTTATATTGAGCTCACATATTCTTAGTTAATGGGGCCATTTAAATGCATTATATGAAAGTGGCGAGCGTTGGGTAGGAAAAGAGCTTTCAGATTAGAAAAGTCAATGTGAATTAGTGATCTTCCCACACACGCATGTTTATCGCAGAGTTTTAGTCTCCGTTCCAGTTATGTAGAATGAAGTGCTTACGTCTCTTACAGTTTTAGAGTTAATGAGCATACACGACACTGCAAAGAGAGAGCTTACCTAATGCAGACACGTTACAGTTGCAATAAGATCCTAAATTATATCAGTTATTTTCAGCATAAAGGAAAAGGCAATTATATCACATACACTCAGCTAACATATAGTTTACGGGTTGGTTGCTTTACCTCTGAGCGACACTTATTTCTGCACACAATGGGGTAAATGGTGAGGTCACAAGGAGTCCGAAGGCTCAGAGTAGCTTGGAGGAAGGTGACTCACTGAACAGCTGCTAGGAGACAGATTTGCGTCTCCCGTCAAGGCCATCCAGCGTGTTCTTTAACATGCGCAGAGTATGGCTCTCCCGCAACGGATTTGGATTGAGTTGTTTTACCTCTGAGCGGCACTTTTTTGCACACCATGGGCTAAATGGCCAGGTCACAAGGACCCCGAAGGCTCAGAGAAGGTTGGGGGAGGGGACCCACTGGAACAGCTGTTGGGAGACAGATGGTAGCGTCCCGTCAAGGCCATCCAGTGTGTTCTTTAACGTGCACAGGGTATGGCTCTCCCGCACACGGGGCCACGGCTTATCGTCCCATCCGACGGACGGCGGTCTTTCCAAGCCCATCGGTGTCACCTACTGACCGTGGGCAGGGCGGAGAATTTTGCGGAGATAAATCTCAACGCTGACCCAGCTGGGACTCGAACCTGGGAAGTACAGATTACGAGCCTGGCGCGCTACCGACTGAGCCACCCCCGCCCCATAGCGTGATGTGACTGCATTATTTATTTCTACCTTACTCAGAGCAGTAAACAAGAAAGAGTTGCCACCCGATCATAGATGGCGCCATAAGGAGGCGCCCAAAATTCGTGGAAAGAGAGATAGTCATTTTTAGTGGGAAAAAGACTGACACGGCATTAGTTCAACAGGTTAGAATACTCTGGCATGTTTCTGGAGAGATGCGGGTTCGAATCCCGTATGTCGGTGAAATTTTTTTCCACAAAAACATTTATTGATTTATACACGTTTAAATGTCTACAGGTAACGCTGAGATTATCAACTATTGTTTAAATCATTAATATTTTGTTAGTGCCTGTAAAACAAAATATATATATTGTTTCAGTTATCGCTTAAAAAAAGTTTCATTTCGCATCCCCTTTTGGCTAAGACGGAAAAGAGTTGTTACCATTGTTAACTTTCTGACCATAACACTCTACTACCAAAATTTCAGATTTCCAGTGTAAATAGTTTGTTTGCCATATTCGTTTAAAATTTTAGCATTTTCCATCTTTTCCCTTCGCTAGAGGGCGCTATTAAAGCTATTAAAAATTTTCAAAATTGCGAATCGCAATATTTGTTCGACACCTATCCAATCCAAGAAGAATTTTTTATTTATCTCTAAATGTAAAAAAAAAATTGATTGTCTATAGACGGACAGACAGGTGGAAAGACAGATGGACAGACAACAGTTAACAGAGAGACGGACAGTTCACGGTCACGGTCAGTGCCCTGTCGGTCAGTAGGTCATGGTCAGTAGGGGTCACGGTCAGTACCGTCCGTCGGACGGGACCGTTAAGCCGTGGTCCCGTGTGCGGGAGAGACATACCCTGTGCACGTTAAAGAGCACGCTGGATGGCCTTGACGGGAGGCTACCATCTATCTTCCAACAGCTGTTCCAGTGGGTCCCCTCCCCCAACCTTCTCTGAGCCTTCGGGGTTCTTGTGACCTGGCCATTTAGCCCATGGTGTGCAAAAAAGTGCCGCTCGGAGGTAAAACAACCCAACGTTAAAGAACACGCTGGATGGCCTTGACGGGAGGCTACCATCTGTCTCCCAACAGCTGTTCCAGTGGGTCCCCTCCCCCGACCTTCTCTGAGCCTTCGGGGTCCTTGTGACCTGGCCATTTAGCCCATGGTGTGCAAGAAAGTGCCGCTCAGAGATAAAACAATACAACCAAACCCACACACCAGGTCACGGCTTAACGTCCCATCCAACAGACAACAACTTTTCCAAGTCCGGCGGTGTCCTCTACTGACCGAGAGCACGAGGGGGAGTTTTCTGGAGATAAATCTCAACACTGTCTGAGATGGGACTCGAACCTGGGAACTGCAGATCACGAGCCTGACGTGCTATGGGCTGAGTCAGCCTCTGCCCCCGTCCAACAAAAAGATTGGGTTGTATTACCTCTGAGCGGCACTTTTTTGCACACAATGGGTTAAATGGCCAGGTCACATGGACCCCGAAGGCTCAGAGAAGGTTGGGGGAGGGAACCCGTTGAAACAGCTGTTGGGAGACAGATGGTAGCCTGCCATCAAGGCCATCCAGTGTGTTCTTTAACGTTGGGTTGTTTTACCTCTGAACGACACTTTTTGCACACCATGGGCTAAATGGCCAGGTCACGTGGACCCCGAAGGCTCAGAGAAGGTTGGAGGAGGGGACCCGTTGAAACAGCTGTTGGGAGACAGATGGTAGCCTCCCGTCAAGGCCGTCCAGCATGTTCTTCAACGTGCACACGGTATGGTTCTCCCTCACACGGGGCCACTGCTTAACGTCCCATCCGACGGACGGTGGTCTTTCCAAGCCCATTGGTGTCCCTTACTGACCGTGGGCAGGGCGGGGAATTTTGCAGAGATAAATCTCAACGCTGACCCAGCTGGGACTCGAACCTGTGAACTACAGATTACGAGTCTGACGCGCTACCGACTGAGCCCTCGGGAATAAGTGAGTAAATTGAATAAATTTTACCTAGAAACTCTGCATGTATCTATAAATTTTGTAAGTTACCATAAAGCGAATATGAACCCGTGTAAGTGTCGATGTACAAATCCGCTTTATCACTTGAAAAAGGTGAATGAAGAACACAACCTTTAAACTTTTCTGCTTTCCAACTTCAGGAAGAACAAGTTTTATCGAACAAGTAACGTGAGTTAAGAATAGCCGTTGAAGTCAATAAAATGTTGCCTTGTGAAAATTCGCCATTATTTCGTAGTGAGCACTTTTTCTAGTTGAGCTCCTAGGTGGACATTTTTTACGCAAAAAGTGATTCAGGGGTAGGTAGAAAATAAAAAAGAAATAAAAGATGCAATTGCAGATGAAAGATTTGAAATAACAAAGCAATGCAGAGGAATTATTTCTTCTTCTTCTAGCACTTCAAGTTACAAAAAAGCGAGGAATACTGAATATCTCGCATCAGAATAAGTGATTATTCGCTCACTTTTATTGAGGAAATTGGATTTTGCAACACTCGGAACAAGAAATTTGTGTTGCTAAGTCAGCACTATATCGTCGGCGGTTGCTATTCGTAATTTCTCTTTTCAAGTTCTTTTGAAGAGGAATCGAAACTGGCAGGGAATGTTTTATTCATGAAGAGACCTGGGATCTAAATACCAAGAAAGTGGTAGTGAACAAGTGATCTCTTACAGGTTTAAATTGATGTCATTTTCTGGTTGAAATGTATCTAAATATTTCTAAGTTAAACCAAATCAGTTTACAAACATATGGTATTTATTTATAGAGATAAAACCAAATCGAAATATCAAAAGAAAATTTATGATAATTATAATCACTAGTAGGGCTGAATCTAGAGGGGGGTTGTTTTACCTCTGAGCAGCACTTTTTTGCACACCATGGGCTAAATGGCCAGGTCACAAGATCCCAAAGGCTCAGAGAAGGTTGGGGGAGGGGATCCACTGAAACAGCTGTTGGGAGACAGATGGTAGCCTCCCGTCAAGGCCATCCAGCGGGTTCTTTAACGCTCGGTTCTTTTACCTCTCAAAGTAACTGTTTTGCACACCATAAGCTAAATGGCCAGGTCACATGGATCCCGAATGCTGAGAGAAGGTTGGGGGAGGGGACCCACTGAAACAGCTGTTGGGAGACAGATGGTAGCCTCCCGTCAAGGCCTTCCAGCGGGATCTTTAACGTTCGGTTCTTTTACCTCTCAAAGTAACTTTTTTGCACACCATGGGCTAAATGGCCAGGTCACATGGATCCCGAATGCTCATAGAAGGTTGGGGGAGGGGACCCACTGAAACAGCTGTTGGGAGACAGATGGTAGCCTCCCGTCAAGGCCATCCAGCGTGTTCTTTAACGCTCGGTTCTTTTACCTCTCAAAGTAACTTTTTTGCACACCATGGGCTAAATGGCCAGGTCACATGGATCCCGAATGCTCAGAGAAGGTTGGGGGAGGGGACCCACTGAAACAGCTGTTGGGAGACAGATGGTAGCCTCCCGTCAAGGCCATCCAGCGTGTTCTTTAACGTTCGGTTCTTTTACCTCTCAAAGTAACTTTTTTGCACACCATGGGCTAAATGGCCAGGTCACATGGATCCCGAATGCTCAGAGAAGGTTGGGGGGAGGGGACCCACTGAAACAGCTGTTGGGAGACAGATGGTAGCCTCCCATCAAGGCCATCCAGCGTGTTCTTTAACGCTCGGTTCTTTTACCTCTCAAAGTAACTTTTTTGCACACCATGGGCTAAATGGCCAGGTCACATGGATCCCGAATGCTCAGAGAAGGTTGGGGGTTGGGTTGGGTTGGGTTGTTTTACCTCTGAGCGGCACTTTTTTGCACACCATGGGCTAAATGGCCAGGTCACATGGACCCCGAAGGCTCAGAGAAGGTTGGGGGAGGGGACCCACTGGAACAGCTGTTGGGAGACAGATGGTAGCCTCCCGTCAAGGCCATCCAGCGTGTTCTTTAACGTGCACAGGGTATGGCTCTCCCGCACACGGGGCCACGGCTTAACGTCCCATCCGACGGACGGCGGCCTTTCCAAGCCCATCGGTGTCCCCTACTGACCGTGGGCAGGGCGGGGGAAGGTTGGGGGAGGGGACCCACTGAAACAGCTGTTGGGAGACAGATGGTAGCCTCCCGTCAAGGCCATCCAGCGGGTTCTTTAACGCTCGGTTCTTTTACCTCTCAAAGTAACTTTTTTGCACACCATGGGCTAAATGGCCAGGTCACATGGATCCCGAAGGCCAGAGAAAGTTGGGGGAGGGGACCCACTGGAATAGCTGTTGGGAGACAGATGGTAGCCTCCCGTCACGTCCCATCTGACGGACGGCGGCCTTTCCAAGCCCATCGGTGTTCCCCTATTGACCATGGGCAGATCGGGGAATTTTACGGAGATAAATCTCGACGCTGACCCAGCTGGGACTCGAACCTGGGAACCACAGATTACGAGCTTGGCGCGCTACCGACTGAGCCACCCCAACAGAATGAGTTACAGAGAGATAAGCAGAATAGAAAATAGATAAGCAGACAAACAGTTATACACGTAAGTTGAAAAACACAGATAGTGGGATTAGTTTTGTTTTTTATCCAAGTGGCACTTTTTAGGAAAAAAGTGAACTAAAATGTTAAATGCGAAGTAAGTGTGAAAAGGGACAGCAAAAAGTGCAGAAAAAAAAAAGCTGTAACATAAGTGATCGTATACCGTTAAAGTTCATAATTCTGTTGGTCCTTTCAATATTTCAAGATTTTTGAATGGTCAAATAAAAGGATAATATGGACTCTTTGTTGCTTTCGGTGTCACAAATAATTTCAAATAGAACTAAAGAAATTCACTTTCTAAATATTACGTGGGGCGGGGGTGGCTTAGTCGGTAGCGCGCCAGGCTCGTAATCTGCAGTTCCCAGGTTCGAGTCCCAGCTGGGTCAGCGTTGAGATTTATCTCCGCAAAATTCTCCGCCCTGCCCACGGTCAGTAGGGGACACCGATGGGCTTGGAAAGGCCGCCGTCCGTCGGATGGGGCGTTAAGCCATGGTCCCTTGTGCGGGAGAGACATACCCTGTGCACGTTAAAGAACACGCTGAATGGCCTTGACGGGAGGCTACCATCTGTCTCCCAACAGCTGTTCCAGTGGGTCTCCTCCTCCAACCTTCTCTGAGCCTACGGGTCCATGTGACCTGGCCATTTAGCCTATGGTGTGCAAAAAAAGTGCCGCTCAGAGGTAAAACAACCCAACCTAAATATTACGAGAAATGTATAGAGTAAATTCCTGGCAGATTCGTTCTCTTGTGTTTCATGTTAAACAAACGATCTGACATCATAATGAACTTTTTATAGGGGACGCCTGATTTACTGGTGACCTTGGAACAAACTTCGCACTTCGAGATAATTAATAAGTAGCCTCCATACTCAACAGTAATTCCTCCCCGTTACTAACCCCACTCAAGAAGCCAGCTAAAAGTGCTTGTTATCTCTCTAGCTGCTTAGTTTGTTGTAGTGCATCATTAGCTGCAAATTCTACGTTCAAGAAAGTGTAAATTAAAATATACACAATAATTATTAACGTGGTTTGATATTTAAAGAACTTTTTTATCTGTAAATTTTTTACCATTTTATAGGGGCAGAGATAAATCAACATAAAAACAGGACAACCGCTAAGAATTTAATTATCTGTACTTGAGGAGGTTGACTTGTTAGAGCATGATGTAAGATTAGCTATCTAACTTCATTAAGCTACTTGTGCGTGCTTCCTGCAAGCTGTCGCGCGAACTCCCTGTTTCCTTACTGAACAATAGGATGTAGAGAGTCAGCGTACTCACCTCCCTCACGACCTCACCATCCCTCTATTCCTATCCAGAGCCATTTAACGCATCTTAGTGACAAGGATTTTCTACGAAGTAATTCTTTTCTTCCTTTGTTCAAGTGGTCACTCTCTCTCACTGATTAGAATCTCTGCTTCACTGGAAATAGGACGCAGTGTTTCAGATGCTGTGTCGGATTGTCTGCTTTGAGAAGATGCGGAGAGCTGAAGGACAATGATCTGATGCGGAAGAGAGCCTCTCGATGGTTTGTAGATTACTCCTCTCTCTGCAGGATTAAATGAATCTTTCACTCTTCGTTAGTTCCGAATGAAATTAGTTGCTCAAGTGGAATTTGATTGAAATATGCGGTTATTGATTTGTGTACATACCGTAAATTTCAAATCATTGTTTATTTACCGCCTCATGGGTGGGGATGGTGGGACGGTGTGGCTTAGTCAGTAGCGCGCCAGACTCGTAATCTGCGGTCCCAGGTTCGAGTTTTATCTCCGTAAAACTCCCCGCCCTGCTCTCGGTCAGTAGGGGACACCGATGGGTTTGGAAAGGCCGCCGTCCATCGGATGGGACGTTAAGCCGTAGCTCCGTTTGCGGGAGAAACCTACCCTGTGCACGTTAAACAACATTCTGAAAGACCATAACAAGAGTCTATCATCGGTCTCTCAACAGTTTTCCAGTGGGCTGTCCAGTGTCCAGCTCCTCCAACCTTCTCTGAGCCTTCGAGATCCTTGTGACCTGGCCATTTAGCCCATTGTATGCAAAAAGTGCCGCTCACAGGTAAAACAAACCAACCCTGGGTGGAATTGGCCAGTGGCCTGCGAAAGGGATGGATATGAAGGGCAGGTGCCCCCCTACACCGATCGGCTTGGAAAGGCCGTCGTCCGTCGGATGGGACGTTAAGCCGTGGCCCCGTGTGTGGGAGAGCCATACCCTGTGCACGTTAGAGAACACGCTGGATGGCCTTGACGGGAGGCTACCATCTGTCTCCCAACAGCTGTTCCAGTGGGTCCCCTCCCCCAACCTTCTCTGAGCCTACGGGGTCCATGTGACCTGGCCATTTAGCCCATGGTGTGCAAAAAAGTGCCGCTCAGAGGTAAAACAACAACCCAAAAGCCCCCCCCCCCCTGCAAATCAGAAGAGTGGGCAGGCTGCCTTCTTTGTAATAATACCTATAGAAAAATTATTTTTTGTGTGGTCATAGTATTCATCATGGGTTGGTAGTCCCTTGGGTAGAAGCTATATATATTGACGTCTATATACGTATTGCATAGTTTGCATTTTTGACCTGGGAAGGCTGCCGTTGATCTAATGAAATGTAACGCCATGGCCCCATGTGCGCTATAACCATACTGTGCACATTAATGAACATGCTGGATTGCCTTGACGGGAGACCATCATCTGTTTCCTAAGAGCTGTTCATTGGGTCCCCCTTCCCCAACTTTTTCTGATCTCTAGGTATCAGAAGGCTGTTTTAGGATATATCAAAAAATTAATAGAACAATAATTATAACAATAAGTAATATAGTAAAAATTCATCTAAAATATTTAATATTTTTATTTTGTGTTATTAGGTAGATCGTAGATCGGTTATTGATTTTTCAGAGTCCCAGGTACATGGGTTACCCATAACCTCCTCCATCTGAATATCGGGGGCGGGGGTGGCTCAGTCGGTAGCGCGTCAGGCTCGTAATCTGCAGTTCACAGGTTCGAGTCCCAGCTGGGTCAGCTTTGAGATTTATCTCCGCAAAATTCCCCGCTCTGCCCACGGTCAGTAGGGGACACCGATGGGCTTGGAAAGGCCGCCGTCCGTCGGATGGGACGTTAAGCTGTGGCCCCGTATGCTGGAGAGAGCCATACCCTGTGCACGTTAAAGAACACGCTGGATGGCCTTGACAGGAGGCCACCATCTATCTTCCAACAGCTATTCCAGTGGGTCCCCTCCCCCAACCTTCTCTGAGCCTTCGGGGTCCATGTAACCTGGCCATTTAGCCTATGGTGTGCAAAAAAGTGTCGCTCAGAGGTAAAACAACCCAACAACCCAACCCATCTGAATATGTGCCTAGTTGGCATCAGTGTAAACACAACATAATAAAATAAACCACCAATGGTGGGTCCCGAAGGACAATAAAGATCAACAGTAAAAACAGTAAGGATGCACAAGAGACCTAAAATGGATGACTATCTTTGTTGAAAGCCATCATTTTAGGCCTTTTATAACTATTCACGACTTGATGATTGTAGTCGAATAAGCAAGAAATAATTCCATGCGGATTGCTTTGAACAGCTTCAAAGAAACCACGTGATAAAAACTTGATATAAGAGTAAATGTGGTCGATGCCCAGATCATTGTGGATTTGTCTGTTCGTTACAAACCAAGGGGCATCGACCGCACATCCCAGGATCTTGTTCTGCAAGACCTGAATTTTGTGTATATTGGTTGCAGTAGTGTTCGCCCAAATAGGGGAAGCATAGGAAATGATAGGACGTATGACCATGTCTTAGAGCAAAAGCTTGTGTGTTATTACAGTGGGGGGCGGGGTGGCTCAGTCGGTAGCGCGCCAGGCTCGTAATCTGTAGTTCCCAGGTTCGAGTCCCAGCTAGGTAAGCGTCGAGATTTATCTCCGCAAAATTCCCCGCCCTGCCCACGGTCAGTAGGGGACACCGATGGGCTTGGAAAGACCGCCGTCCGTCGGATGGGACGTTAAGCCGTGGCCCCGTGTGTGGGAGAGCCATACACTGTGCACGTTAAAGAACACGCTGGATGGCCTTGACGGGAGGCTATCATCTGTCTCCCAGCAGCTGTTCCAGTGGGTCCCCTCCCCCAACCTTCTCTGAACCTTCGGGGTCCATGTGACCTGGCCATTTAGCCCATGGTGTGCAAAAAAGTGCCGCTCAGAGGTAAAACAACCCAACCCTGTTTTTACAGTAATATATTTATCATTTATATTCATTTGCTAGATAAATCCTAAAACTACCTGCCGTAACATTAAATTTCAGTAATGAAAACTTTTTTCATTCATGACCTTAAATAACGAGTAGTCTTGATACTTTTAATGGATAAAATTATTAGCTTTAATTATATTACATTCATGATATATTAATGATGACAATGTCTAGACTATAAATATCTGTTCACATCAGAAAACACATTGGTTAATTATGAAAGGTGAAAGGAATGTGATTGTATCTGTTTCTTGTAAATATTTAGCGCAGTTGTGTCCAATTGTTTTTGTCAATGAGAGCTGCATTGAAACCTTCGATTAACATGTTCGACCTGCAAGGCATATAGATGTATGAAAAATCCGAAATTTCACCTCCGATGTCCTTCAAGATCAAATGGAGGTCACGTAAAGGTCAAATCTTGATCTATGAATGCTAGAAACGCGAAAATTGGTGTCTAGGGATGTTTCGAGCTATCTGCAGATGTAGATAAATTTCGGATTCGGGAGACCATTCGATGTCAATCAAATATAAATCTATCAGTGTTAGAGAGATAAAAATTGGTTCTTGGGGAATAATATAGGTCGTAGATCTTGGTAATGTTGAATTTTGGTTGAATTAATGTTGAATTTTGGGTCCTTCGAGGTCACAGGTCAAATACAGGCATACCCCGCTAATACGGCGGGTTAGGTTCCAGACCACTGCCGTAAAGCGAATCACAGCCTATTTTTTTCACTTGCCAGTGTATAGTGCGTAGAAAAGCCTAAAAGCATATTTACCGTATCGTTTATTAAGTAAATAGCGCTAGGCCTAAAAGTAAATGCAAAAGTAAAAATATTAAAAATAAAAAAATTCTACAGTACTGCATTGTTAACCTTAAAATATTTTCGTGCTCTGCTTACGGTGACTGTAGTAGCACTGAGACACGAAGCGCGCAAATGCTGTAAACAGACTGAGCGTGAATAACCAAATGGCGCCGGTCGATTCGCTCGATTCAGCTCGGAGTTAGCTGAAGTACGCGTCACCGCCGAATTTGGGTTGGGTTGTTTTACCTCTGAGCGGCACTGTTTTGCACACCATGGTCTAAATGGCCAGGTCACATAGACCCCGAAGGCTCAGAGAAGGTTGGGGAGGGGACCCATTGGAACAGCTGTTGGGTTGTTGGGTTGTTTTACCTCTGAGCGGCACTTTTTTGCACACCCTGGGCTAAATGGCCAGGTCACATGGACCCCGAAGGCTCAGAGAAGGTTGGGAGAGGGGACCCACTGGAACAGCTGTTGGGAGACAGATGGTAGCCTCCCGTCAAGGCCATGCAGCGCGTTCTTTAACGTGCACAGGGTATGGCTCTCCCGCACACGGGGCCACGGCTTAACGTGCCCATCCGACGGACGGCGGCCTTTCCAAGCCCATCGGTGTCCCCTACTGACCGTGGGCAGGGCGGGGAATTTTGCGGAGATAAATCTGAACGCTGACCCAGCTGGGACTCGAACCTGGGAACTACAGATTACGAGCCTGGCGCGCTACCGACTGAGCCACCTCCGCCCCACTGTTGGGAGACAGATGGTAAGTCTTCCGTCAAGGCCATCCAGCGTGTACTTTAACGTGCACAGGGTATGGCTCTCCCGCGCACGGGGTCACGGCTTAACGTCCCATCCGACGGACGGTGGCCTTGCCAAGCCCATCGGTGTCCCCTACTGACCGTGGGCAGGGCGGGGAGTTATTCGGAGATAAATCTCAACGCTGACTCAGCTGGGACTCGAACCTGAGAAGTACAGATTACGAGCCTGGCGCGCTACCGACTGAGCCACCCCCGCCCCGCTGTAAACAGACTGAGCGCGAATAACCAAATGGCGCCGGTCGATTCGCTCGATTCAGCTCGCAGTTAGCTGAAAAACGCGTCACCGCCGAAAACCTTCTTAGTAGGCGCAAACTTGCTAGCAGCGGCCGCACGCATCGGCTGCATTACTGAAAATATTCTTCACTATATTCTCTATAAGTCAACGCACACCTGTTGGCAACGTGCGTAAGGGTTAATTTTTCGACATAGAGAATTCCAAACGGATTCCTGCTGCTGTTGACAAGCCAAATTCCTTTCACAGGTAACATCAAGCGTCAATTGTGCAGTAAAATAAAATATCAAGGCGTTTATGTTGACAAAAATTTAAACTGGATTAATATAGATAGGGTTATGTTTATTACGTGTGCGGGAGAGCCATACCCTGTGCACGTTAAAGAACACGCTGGATGGCCTTGACGGGAGGCTACCATCTGTCTCCCAACAGCTGTTCCAGTGGGTCCCCTCCCCCAACCTTCTCTGAGCCTACGGGGTCCATGTGACCTGGCCATTTAGCCCATGGTGTGCAAAAAAGTGCCGCTCAGAGGTAAAACAACAACCCAAAAGCCCCCCCCCCCCTGCAAATCAGAAGAGTGGGCAGGCTGCCTTCTTTGTAATAATACCTATAGAAAAATTATTTTTTGTGTGGTCATAGTATTCATCATGGGTTGGTAGTCCCTTGGGTAGAAGCTATATATATTGACGTCTATATACGTATTGCATAGTTTGCATTTTTGACCTGGGAAGGCTGCCGTTGATCTAATGAAATGTAACGCCATGGCCCCATGTGCGCTATAACCATACTGTGCACATTAATGAACATGCTGGATTGCCTTGAAGGGAGACCATCATCTGTTTCCTAAGAGCTGTTCATTGGGTCCCCCTTCCCCAACTTTTTCTGATCTCTAGGTATCAGAAGGCTGTTTTAGGATATATCAAAAAATTAATAGAACAATAATTATAACAATAAGTAATATAGTAAAAATTCATCTAAAATATTTAATATTTTTATTTTGTGTTATTACGTAGATTGTAGATCGGTTATTGATTTTTCAGAGTCCCAGGTACATGGGTTACCCATAACCTCCTCCATCTGAATATCGGGGGCGGGGGTGGCTCAGTCGGTAGCGCGTCAGGCTCGTAATCTGCAGTTCACAGGTTCGAGTCCCAGCTGGGTGAGCTTTGAGATTTATCTCCGCAAAATTCCCCGCTCTGCCCACGGTCAGTAGGGGACACCGATGGGCTTGGAAAGGCCGCCGTCCGTCGGATGGGACGTTAAGCTGTGGCCCCGTATGCTGGAGAGAGCCATACCCTGTGCACGTTAAAGAACACGCTGGATGGCCTTGACAGGAGGCCACCATCTATCTTCCAACAGCTATTCCAGTGGGTCCCCTCCCCCAACCTTCTCTGAGCCTTCGGGGTCCATGTAACCTGGCCATTTAGCCTATGGTGTGCAAAAAAGTGTCGCTCAGAGGTAAAACAACCCAACAACCCAACCCATCTGAATATGTGCCTAGTTGGCATCAGTGTAAACACAACATAATAAAATAAACCACCAATGGTGGGTCCCGAAGGACAATAAAGATCAACAGTAAAAACAGTAAGGATGCACAAGAGACCTAAAATGGATGACTATCTTTGTTGAAAGCCATCATTTTAGGCCTTTTATAACTATTCACGACTTGATGATTGTAGTCGAATAAGCAAGAAATAATTCCATGCGGATTGCTTTGAACAGCTTCAAAGAAACCACGTGATAAAAACTTGATATAAGAGTAAATGTGGTCGATGCCCAGATCTTTGTGGATTTGTCTGTTCGTTACAAACCAAGGGGCATCGAACGCACATCCCAGGATCTTTTTCTGCAAGACCTGAATTTTGTGTATATTGGTTGCAGTAGTGTTCGCCCAAATAGGGGAAGCATAGGAAATGATGGGACGTATGACCATGTCTTAGAGCAAAAGCTTGTGTGTTATTACAGTGAGGGGCGGGGTGGCTCAGTCGGTAGCGCGCCAGGCTCGTAATCTGTAGTTCGCAGGTTCGAGTCCCAGCTGGGTGAGCGTCGAGGTTTATCTCCGCAAAATTCCCCGCCCTGCCCACGGTCAGTTAGGGGACACCGATGGGCTTGAAAAGACCGCCGTCCGTCGGATGGGACGTTAAGCCGTGGCCCGTGTGTGGGAGAGAGCCATACACTGTGCACGTTAAAGAACACGCTCGATGGCCTTGACGGGAGGCTATCATCTGTCTCCCAACAGCTGTTCCAGTGGGTCCCCTCCCCCAACCTTCTCTGAACCTTCGGGGTCCATGTGACCTGGCCATTTAGCCCATGGTGTGCAAAAAAGTGCCGCTCAGAGGTAAAACAACCCAACCCTGTTTTTACAGTAATATATTTATCATTTATATTCATTTGCTAGATAAATCCTAAAACTACCTGCCGTAACATTAAATTTCAGTAATGAAAACTTTTTTCATTCATGACCTTAAATAACGAGTAGTCTTGATACTTTTAATGGATAAAATTATTAGCTTTAATTATATTACATTCATGATATATTAATGATGACAATGTCTAGACTATAAATATCTGTTCACATCAGAAAACACATTGGTTAATTATGAAAGGTGAAAGGAATGTGATTGTATCTGTTTCTTGTAAATATTTAGCGCAGTTGTGTCCAATTGTTTTTGTCAATGAGAGCTGCATTGAAACCTTCGATTAACATGTTCGACCTGCAAGGCATATAGATGTATGAAAAATCCGAAATTTCACCTCCGATGTCCTTCAAGATCAAATGGAGGTCACGTAAAGGTCAAATCTTGATCTATGAATGCTAGAAACGCGAAAATTGGTGTCTAGGGATGTTTCGAGCTATCTGCAGATTGTAGATAAATTTCGGATTCGGAAGACCATTCGATGTCAATCAAATATAAATCTATCAGTGCTAGAGAGATAAAAATTGGTTCTTGGGGAATAATATAGGTCGTAGATCTTGGTAATGTTGAATTTTGGTTGTACTGGGTCCTTCGAGGTCACAGGTCAAATACAGGCATACCCCGCTAATACGGCGGGTTAGGTTCCAGACCACTGCCGTAAAGCGAATCACAGCCTATTTTTTTCACTTGCCAGTGTATAGTGCGTAGAAAAGCCTAAAAGCATATTTACCGTATCGTTTATTAAGTAAATAGCGCTAGGCCTAAAAGTAAATGCAAAAGTAAAAATATTAAAAATAAAAAAATTCTACAGTACTGCATTGTTAACCTTAAAATATTTTCGTGCTCTGCTTACGGTGACTGTAGTAGCACTGAGACACGAAGCGCGCAAATGCTGTAAACAGACTGAGCGTGAATAACCAAATGGCGCCGGTCGATTCGCTCGATTCAGCTCGGAGTTAGCTGAAGTACGCGTCACCGCCGAATTTGGGTTGGGTTGTTTTAGCTCTGAGCGGCACTGTTTTGCACACCATGGTCTAAATGGCCAGGTCACATAGACCCCGAAGGCTCAGAGAAGGTTGGGGAGGGGACCCATTGGAACAGCTGTTGGGTTGTTGGGTTGTTTTACCTCTGAGCGGCACTTTTTTGCACACCCTGGGCTAAATGGCCAGGTCACATGGACCCCGAAGGCTCAGAGAAGGTTGGGAGAGGGGACCCACTGGAACAGCTGTTGGGAGACAGATGGTAGCCTCCCGTCAAGGCCATGCAGCGTGTTCTTTAACGTGCACAGGGTATGGCTCTCCCGCACACGGGGCCACGGCTTAACGTGCCCATCCGACGGACGGCGGCCTTTCCAAGCCCATCGGTGTCCCCTACTGACCGTGGGCAGGGCGGGGAATTTTGCGGAGATAAATCTGAACGCTGACCCAGCTGGGACTCGAACCTGGGAACTACAGATTACGAGCCTGGCGCGCTACCGACTGAGCCACCTCCGCCCCACTGTTGGGAGACAGATGGTAAGTCTTCCGTCAAGGCCATCCAGCGTGTACTTTAACGTGCACAGGGTATGGCTCTCCCGCGCACGGGGTCACGGCTTAACGTCCCATCCGACGGACGGTGGCCTTTCCAAGCCCATCGGTGTCCCCTACTGACCGTGGGCAGGGCGGGGAGTTATTCGGAGATAAATCTCAACGCTGACTCAGCTGGGACTCGAACCTGAGAAGTACAGATTACGAGCCTGGCGCGCTACCGACTGAGCCACCCCCGCCCCGCTGTAAACAGACTGAGCGCGAATAACCAAATGGCGCCGGTCGATTCGCTCGATTCAGCTCGCAGTTAGCTGAAAAACGCGTCACCGCCGAAAACCTTCTTAGTAGGCGCAAACTTGCTAGCAGCGGCCGCACGCATCGGCTGCATTACTGAAAATATTCTTCACTATATTCTCTATAAGTCAACGCACACCTGTTGGCAACGTGCGTAAGGGTTAATTTTTCGACATAGAGAATTCCAAACGGATTCCTGCTGCTGTTGACAAGCCAAATTCCTTTCACAGGTAACATCAAGCGTCAATTGTGCAGTAAAATAAAATATCAAGGCGTTTATGTTGACAAAAATTTAAACTGGATTAATATAGATAAAATAAATAAAAATAAATACCCCCTCAAGCAGCTGCTTGCCACAGAGGTCTGACAGGAGCCTGTCAGTTTATATGCCAGAGTAGAAGATCTGAGAGGATGGCAGGACCTCAGCAGAAAAACAGGGTTTACTATAATCGTAGGAAGCCAATACTGATATTTTTTTACACCTGTATAAATGGCTGTATAAATGGGTGTATTGTGTAATATTTACCTACAGGGGATATTTATAGCAGGGAAAATACAAATTTTAAACAATTCGTGAGCTTATTGATAAAATGATGAGGTCAAAAATTGAGAATAAATGCATTTGAATATAAAACAAACTGCGAAAAATCAGGTTTTAATATTTCTAAGTCTGTTAAATTTCGTATAACTCCCCGCATAAAAGGGCAAAAAATAAATACATGGCATAAAGGGGCAAAGAAATATGGCATAAAAGGCAAAGAAATATTGAATTTTACATTCTCGAAACATCTTCGCTTACATTACCTAAGTTTTGTCAATATACAGTCGCCCAAAAAAATAACCGAACACTATGGTTGATTACAGAATTCAGAAAAAATATCTGGCAAAGATTTTTTTAGAAATTAATGATCTGGCAACCTTCGTGTCACGTGACACGAAGGTTGTCAGATCATTAATTTCTAAAAAAAATCGTTGCCAGATATTTTTTCTGAATTCACGTAGGTTGCCAGATCACTAATTTCTAAAAAAAAATCGTTGCCAGATATTTTTTCTGAATTCACGTAGGTTGCCAGATCACTAATTTCTAAAAAAAATCGTTGCCAGATATTTTTTCTGAATTCACGTAGGTTGCCAGATCACTAATTTCTAAAAAAAATCGTTGCCAGATATTTTTCTGAATTCAGGTAGGTTGCCAGATCACTAATTTCTAAAAAAAATCGTTGCCAGATATTTTTCTGAATTCAGGTAGGTTGCCAAATCACTAATTTCAAAAAAAAATCGTTGCCAGATATTTTTTCTGAATTCACGTAGGTTGCCAGATCACTAATTTCTAAAAAAAAATCGTTGCCAGATATTTTTTCTGAATTCACGAAGGTTGTCAGATCACTAATTCCTAAAAAAAATCGTTGCCAGATATTTTTTCTGAATTCACGTAGGTTGGCAGTTCACTAATTTCTAAAAAAAATCGTTGCCAGATATTTTTCTGAATTCACGTAGGTTGCCAGATCACTAATTTCTAAAAAAAAATCGTTGCCAGATATTTTTCTGAATTCACGTAGGTTGCCAGATCACTAATTTCTAAAAAAAATCGTTGCCAGATATTTTTTCTGAATTCACGTAGGTTGCCAGATCACTGATTTCTAAAAAATTCGTTGCCAGATATTTTTCTGAATTCTGTAATTAAGCATTGTGTTCGGATACTTTTTTGAGCGACTGTACTTGGTCATTTTTTTTCTGTAAGCCCACAAATTAAAAATGTCTGCATAAATTGAAATAGTATTAATGTCAAATTCTAAAATGAATAAAATGCGAAAAAAAACGAAATATAAATAAATAACACGAATCTAATTTTAAATATAGATCACAATCCAAATACATCCAACATGCATGAATAAATGTAAAATATGAATAATTCTGGAGATGTAAACAGCCAAATTTAGACATATGCAAAAGAAAATGTTAGTTAAAATCAAAAATAATTATTCAATTAAACGTTGGTGATTGTTAATTCCCTATTACCCTTTCATTTACGATACAACTTTCATTCTTAGAATGAAAAGGTTAATGAATTTGCTAATTTTCTTCAGTTAATATTTTCCTTCGTGAGTTTATATTTTTGATGCAACTCAGAGAGTTGGATGACATCAAGATATTAATATGTTTTTTTTTTTCAGATACCTAGCCAGAGTAGATTTCATATTACTTACAAGTTTAGTAGTTGTCCTCAGGGATCTTTGAAATGTTGATATTTCATATATTTGTCGATAGAAAAAACAAACAAAATAGTGCATCATAAGAAAACAAAACTCAATTCCTAAAAAAAAACACCAAAAATTCACATTAAAGATAATTTTCAAGTATTATTTTATTTTTTTACGGAAATTTTAAAAATATTAATTTTGTTCAAAAAGTAATAGCTTATAAAATGTATATTACTGATGGCAAACTAAAGCTAAAATCAGAAACAGAGTTGTTGGGTTGTTTTACCTCTGAGAGGCACCTTTTTGCACACAATGGGCTAAATGGCCAGGTCACATGGACCTCGAAGGCTCAGAGAAGGTTGGGGGAGAGGACCCACTGGAACATCTGTTGGGAGACAGATGGTAGCCTCCCGTCAAGGCCATCCAGCGTGTTCTTTAACGTGCACAGGGTATGGCTCTCCCGCACACGGGGCCACGGCTTAACGTCCCATCAGACGGACGGCGTCCTTTCCAAGCCCATCGGTGTCCCCTACTGACCGTGGTCAGGGAGGGGAATTTTGCGGAGATAAATCTCAACGCTGACCCAGCTGGGACTCGAACCTGGGAAGTACAGATTACGAGCCTGGCGCGATACAGACTGAGCCACCCCCGCCCCTCAGAAACAGAAAAGTTAAAAAAACACATAAAAACAAATCCGCATTAAAAAGTAGTTAAAGCAGCTAGTGAAAAAACAGGAAAGAAAAATCTGGAGAACAGTCAAAACAAAAAATTTCTCTAGAGACAGAAGAAATAGAAAACTTCACAAAGCGAGAAATGGAATAAAAACAAACCAATGCCATACCTCCGACAGTGAGAATGCAACCAAAAAATTCCACTCTTCAAAATCAGCTGCGTTGCCAGCAATCTGCAGACGAAGTTATATCCTTGGGCGCCAGACAGAAGCTGAGTGACGTAGCAGTTTGCAAAGGACGTCTAGGATGACGCTTGAAAAACATTGGAAAGGCGGTACCAGTTCATCATCCATAGCTAAAGATATTTTTAAATTTCTGAATATTTGTTTTCCTTCCTCCTACTGAGGGGATCTCGTAGAGTACTGTTAAAAGAAAAAAAAATTATTAAATTAGAAAAGACTTATAAAATATTTGTTTCGTTGTTAAATAAAATTCGTATACGTGCATGAGGGATTTGCCGGAGGCACTTGAATAGGACCGGACTTAACCAAAGCAAGGCCATCTATACACACGATACCAGGACAGTAAAGTCACATATATTAATTAATTCTATTTCTTAAAATTCTTCTGGTAGCTATTTATTTTTTGAACTTAGTAAATTATTCTTACATTCTTCCAAATTAAATTGCTTGTATTGTTAAATAGCTTGTTAAATAGCTCCTCCAAATTAAATAGCTTGTAGTGAAAATTTTAAGCATTCACACACACACACACATATATAAATATTTATTTTAATCAAATTGTGTTTATTAAATTTCAACTGGGAGTTTTTACTTTAAAAATTTGGTAATAAATTTTAAAACGTTCTGAAATATTATAATAAAATAACAGTGAATAAATTATTTCATTTTATACTCTTAAAATTAAATAGCTTTTAGCAAACTTATAGACAAAATAAGTTATTTAAATATGTTTGCATATTTAATTTCCTTTCTATCTTATACGCTTCTGTTCAACATCTGTAGGGGCCCTGTGTATCTACGGGGCTTTGGCCTAGTTTTCTCACGGTTAATAAAACAATCCATCAAATCATCATTTAGCGTATTTCTTCCAAGTTTCTGACCATCATTTTTCGATACATAGCTGATAATTTTGACAATTCATGGTACTCATTGAAAATATACGTTTCTGTTTTTGAATTCAGATATTTTCTCAGTTCCTTAAAAATATAGTTCTTTTTCTTTTCCGATTCATTAGAAATGTGTATTGATTTTTAAGCAGATGATTTTTCTTGCGGCTCTTTCAGAATGATCATATTTCATCATCATCATCATCCTCAAGCAGCCATGGACTACGAAGGTTCAACCAGATCGTGCAATTTAGTTCTCCAAGCATATCTGTCCAGAGCTACATCTGCTGCATTTGACTACTGCACACCAATTCTAACAAGGTCCTGTTTGACATTGTCTGCCCATCGCATTCTAGGTCTTCCCCTCTTTCTGAAGCCTTTAGGCACACACTTCATATATTCAATTCGCCAATCTATAATTATCCTTACGGACAACATGGCCAAACCAGCGGAGTCTCTCTCTGCACAATATGCTGCTTAAAGGAGGTTGCCGATTCCTTTGCTTAACCTCATCATTAGTTACAAAGTTGAACCACCTAATGCCCAAGATACTGGATAAGCATCTAGAATCAAAAGCATTTAGTTTCCTGTTATCTTATTTACAAAGTGTCTAAGATTCACTACCATAACTAACCCTAGAAAGAACCAAACTATTATACAGTCTAATTTTAGTCTTTAGGTGTATACGCTTATTTCTCCACACTCTCCATAGATTTTAAAGTCCCAGCAGCAATCCCTATTCGTCTGTTAATCTCATGCCGCACATCACCAGCATCTGTTACATAGCTCCCAAGGTAATTAAACTGTGACACCTGTTCAAGAACAGCCGTAATTCCGAACGAAAGAACGGAACAACGGAGAGGAAACGTGACGTCTTCGATGGCAGAAATTGGCAGATTTCCCGTGGTTCGTGGCTACTTGAGCGATCGGTCGCCAATTTGGTAGGGTTGTCCCACTTAGTTCTAACTCTGTTGGAGTAACTGATCGGGGTTCCTAGTTATCGTGAATTGGGAGTTATCTCTCGAAATGTGTCTGATAATTCTGGGGGCGCTGCTATCGCCTACCTTTTGAATGGAATAGTATGTTGTGGAGCAGTAGGTGTGGAAAGTTGTGAATAAAGTTATCAATGGACATACTTTTCGGGGGAATTTAATTGTGACTGGAGTATTACATGAAAGGTGGAGCGGTATGAATGAACTTATCGATGAACATACTTATCGATGAACATACGTTTCGCGCCAAACTTTTGGTGGAGATTTAAGTATTATATTTTATTTCTAGTAGCTCTTCGTTAAGTTTGGATTTGCCACCCCTACTCTATGACCTAAAAATCTACTTCTTCAAAACTTTCTAGTTGTTCTTTTCTACTACCAACTCGAGTCCTTCGATCTGGACTGAACTTGAACTAACAAGTCTTGATGCAGAAAATCTGGATAATGCAGTAACAGAAGAACTAATTTTGAAACATATAGCAGTCTTAATTAAATTTATTTCTCTAAAAATCGACTGGTAGTTTTTTTTAAACTTTTCACTTAATTATAAAATATTTTTAATAATTACTATTGCTATTAACTATATTATAATTATTACTATTATTATTATTACTATTAATTATTATTACAAATAGGTTTGGTTTAAGTTTAGAAAAATTATATCACTTAATTTTTATGGTAATTAATTTCTTCCCTTCTTTGCTCAATGGCTGCTTAGGGTGTGTTGGGATGGTTTACCTCTGAGCAGCACCTTTTGCCCACCATGGGCTAAATGACCAGCTCACAAGGACCCAAAGGCTCAGAGAAGGCTGGGAGAGTGGACCCACTGGAACAGCGGTTGAGAGACAGATGGTAGCCTCCCGTCAAGGCCATTCAGCGTGTTCTTTAACGTGCACAAGGTATGGCTCTCCTGCACACAATGCCACGGCTTAAAGTCCCATTCGACGGACGGCATCATGGTACTATTTGGACAGTAAATCAAATTCTGTCAATCAATCTTGTATCCTTTAAAAATTGTAATATTAATTTAAAAGTATATTTTCTTTTAATAAAATTCTGGTGTCCCAGTAGATCTTTGAGTGTAAATTCTTTAATTCCAATTCTTTAATTTCAAATTCTTCCAGTGAGTGAAGCATTTTCTCTCTATGAGAATCAAATTTATTGCAATTAAGTAACACATGAGTGACAGTTTCTTTTGTTCTACATCAGTGTCTCGCAAACTGTGTGCCGCGAGAGATTTTCAGATTGACACTAGATATTCCAAAGATTTCATTTTGACTTGTGTTATCGACGTGCTTTAATATCGAAGTGCTATCGACGTGCTTTAATAAAAATCTTTCAGATTTTATCAATTGGGATCTTGTAAGTATTTATCAAGCTTTTTCCAAATTTTGGTATTAATTTTTGATTATTTCAAGCCATAGAATGGACAAATATTTAAAACAAACACCGAGTTATGATTAATTATATTTATTATTATATTTATTTTAAATAAAATCCATTTAACGAAACTTCAATTTTCCTCTTTTTACGTAACCATAAAAAATTCTTTTTTAGGTGTGCCGCTGAAAAAAAAATTAGATTCAGTGTGCCGCAGAGTAAAAAAAAGTTTGCGAGACACTGTTCTACATGTATGATAGGTAGATGATTAAGCTCTGTTCATCTTATGCATTTGATCATTCAGTCTTGTAAGAGTTACTATGTTTTTTTAGTTAGTCCCAAATCTTGATATGGGTCAATGGTTTGACTAATCATACTCCTATGATTCAAATGTGAGGAAGAATGAAGTTTAAAGTAATGCAAAAAATTTGCTCATTTTTGCTTTTATAGTAATTGAAACCCCTTGGAATATTGATCCAGTTTTCATAGTAATAACGCTTCCTTGGCTATTTTGTCAACAACGGTGTTCAAAGTAATGTATTATAATGCATTATATAATTTTAGAATAGATAAGTAATATTAAGAGCGGTAACTTTACGATAATGAATTTATTAGATTTGTTTAACGTACAGTTGAGCTTGGTACTTTTTAGCTTACAAAATATTTTTGTATATTTGACAGGTACTGACACACAACTAAAAAGGAGAAAATATTAAAATAGTATTTGAAAATTGAAAAATATTTTAATGTCATAATGTATAATCCTTAATAGTCAGCTTTGCTCCAATACTGTTTGAAGCTTCAAGTGAGATTTGCCGCGAGACGGCATCATTTACGGTTTTACTCGCTGTCCATTCTAGTCTCCTATATATTCTTTGAAATTGGACTCAGTCCACAGTCCAATAAAAGAGTGAAAATCAAGAGAAAAAAGAACTTAATTTCATTGTCTAGCAAAGGGTGATGTTCAGGAAAAGAACAAACTTTGCTCCATTGTCTAGCAAAAAAATGAAGCACAATGATAAAGTGGGATTTATTTCATTGTCCAGCTTTGGATTGTTTTACCTCTGAGCGGCACTTTATTGCAAACCATGGGCTAAATGGCCAGGTCATATGGACCCCGAAGGCTCAGAGAAGGTTGGGGGAGGGGACCCACTGGAACAGTTGTTGGGAGACAGATAGTAGCCTCCCGTCAAGGCCATCCAGCGTGTTCTTTAACGTGCACAGGGTATGGCTCTCCCGCACACGGACCACGGCTCAACGTCCCATCCGACGGACGGCGGCCTTTCCAAGCCCATCGGTGTCCCTTACTGACCGTGGGCAGGGCAATTTTGCGGAGATAAATCTCAACGCTGACCCAGCTGGGACTCGAACCTGGGAACTACAGATTACGAGCCTGGCGCGCTACCGACTGAGCCACCCCCGCCCTCATTGTCCAGCTATGAAGCTTATTATGCTGGACAATGCTATGAAGCTATTAATGATAAAATGAGCTTAAGTCCACTGTGAAGCAAAAGAGTGAAAATTAAGAATAAAATGGATTCAGTTCACTGTCCCGTAAAAGAATGAAGACCAAAGACAAAATGGGCTTTAGTTCATTGTCCGATAAAAGAGTGAAATTCAATCATATCATGAGCTTGAGCTCATTGCCCAGTAGAAAAATGAAGCGCAAGGATAAAATGAACTTAAGTTCTTTGGGTGTTAAAAAGTTTATGCTCAGGGATAAAATAGGCTCTGGACCATTGTTTAGCAAAAGAGTGAAGCACAATGATAAAGTGAGTTATAGTCCATTGTCCAATTATGAAGCTCAAGGAAAAAATTATCACTATATTCGTTATTAAATTACCGTTTAAGAACAAAAGAAGTGAACATGAATAAATCTCAGATCCGAAACATTGATTGCCAGTATGTGATGGGCATACGCTGCCGAGTGTATGTTTCTGATCACTGAGAAAAATTCTGGCTTTTATTTTGAGTGAAATAAGAAAAAGCCCACGACCATAAACAACTTTAAAAAAAAATCGGATTTTTCACATTACTTTCGGATATGTTAATCCTTGAAGCCTTACATTTTAATACCCATCATTATACGCCTTTGTTAGTTAAATAGAACACGACTAACCTGTTCCGTATGCCATTTATACTCTTTAAATCTTGAGCGTGCAAACTGTTTTCCACATCAAGACTCTTGCAAAGATACTTCACTATGTTCCTTTCGTCTCCGAGATTAACGATATGGAAACAAATGGCCCGTGATGACGTCATAAATAAAGTCTTCAAGACTCAGGAGGATGAAGGAACAGAAGGAGCAAGGGACGCTTATAGGCAGAGATTCCGCAACGCTTTGCAGCTACAGTTGTCTACCCAGGTGAAACTAATCTGCACACTGAATGCTTGACAGGAACGAAGGCAGGTCCGTTATGACCAGCGAAATTAATGCCTCGAGTTTTGGCCGTATTTAAAGGGAACAGATGTTTTTGCTGGTTTATTTTCATACAAATGGGTACCATAATCGTTAAGCTTTCATCCTTTGCTTTTTAATCAGTGCATCATTTTTCCTCTGCAGTTTTTCTCTTTTAAATTAACAAGGACAATGACTTTATTCAGAAGTTTTTATTTGAAAACATGATATGTAATTTGTGAATAATGTATTCAATTTTGTACGAACACAAAAACAAGTGAGACTATTAAATCAGTCACTTTAGAAAAGCAAGTGACTTAACTTTAAAGTTTTGTTTGAAAACGACGTGTTATTTCTTAAATTGCGAATATAACTTTATATTAAACGTAAGAAAGCAAAACTAATCAGTGACTTTATAAAGTTGACTTTGTTAAAAAAGAATTTGACTTGAAAACATGACATGTAATCTCTGAATAATAAATATAATTTTGCACTTAATCTATGGTTAGGGAACGTAGGCACTGGTTTGTACTGTATCAGTACAAAACAGAATTGAGAAAAAGGAAGGAAGAAAGAAAGAAAGAAAGAAGGAAAATTAAATATTCATTAATTTAACTTGTGTAAAATTAAATAAAATCTACTTATTAATATTTTAAAATTAAAACTACCAGTAGAATTTTAAAAAAATAATTAATTCAGCTGTAAATATAAATATACGCATATGATTACACAAATATCCTTCAATTTACATGGAAGAAAGGTTCCGGGATTTCACAGTGTAAATCGAAATCGTGCAAATAGAAACCAAATCTAATGGGGGGCGAGGGGAGGGGGCGGGAAAGAGTGATAAGTTCCGAAAAAATCACTGTTATGAATAAAACATATATTGAAAGTTTTATTTATGCATTTTACCAGACATTTCAATTCTACAGTAATATTAAGCATTAAAGTAATATTTTTTATACTTCATTTCGCATTAATTCAGATAAGCTTAGATTATTTTCTCATACATTTCGTTTTAGTCACGAAAACCACTCATTGTTAATGTATGCTATCGAATTTAAAGATGAAATTTGAAAGAAGATTTATAAAATTTATATAAATTAGAAATGAAGCATTTGCATCAACACTTAGTGCCTTCAATTTTCAAAATTAACATTTATATTATGATATTTGAAATTTTTTATTTATATTATCTATGATAATATTTAATTTAATAATTTATTTTCGTTGGCCAGAAACGTAGGAAGTGTACTTACGAATCAGCTATATTTAGTCTATGGAAATACTCTACAAAGTTACACTTGTTGATAAAAATGAAATAAAACACGGTTTTACTAGTCTGAAAAATTCATTTCATTAGGATGTGTGACATTTTTTTTTTACTCTGAACTACCATTATTTTTTCTAAAATATTTTTTACATTTTATTATAAAATATCTGACCTTTAGTCTTAAAGTTTAAAAATTACATTTCTTTCCATTGTAAAACCCTAATTAAGCAAATGAACACAAAAAACTACAATTTGCCTCTTTATTTTTACGCGATGGCCACACTGCAACGAATGGCCACACTACAATTATATATTAATACAATAATATATATTATGACAATATATATTATTTATTTAGTAATTATATATTAATATAATAATTTTTTTATTTAGCAATTATATATTAATATAATAATATGTATTATTCATTTAGTAATTGGCCGAGTGGTTAGCGCGCTTGGTTACTGATCTACGGGACCTGGGTTCGAGCCCCGGGTAAGGCATGGCTGTTTGTGTCGTTTTTCTGCTGAGGTCCTGCCATCCTCTCAGACCTTCTACTGTGGCATATAAACTGACAGGCTCCTGTCAGACCTCTGTGGCAAGCAGCTGCTTGAGGGGGTATTTATTTTTTTTATTTATTAATTATATATTAATATAATAATATATATTATTCATTTAGCAATTATATATTAATATAATAATATATATTATTTATTATCAATTACATATTAATAAAATAATATATATTATTCATTTAGTATTTATATATTAATATGATAATATATATTACTTATTTAGTAATTATATATTAATATTTTATTCATGAAAAATCATTTCTGCTGAAGTAATTTACAGTGTTCAGTTTTCAATATTTATATAGATATTTCTGAAATTTTAGGTCTTTGTGGTAAAGCGATATATTGCTTCAACACTAGTCTCTATAAATTAAGAAACAATGTCAATGGGAAGTTATCTTCGGGCTTTATAACTTCTAAATCAGCTGTTTTTTGCTTCGAAAACTGTGATTGCAGATAAAGATCTCAATCAAATATATCAATATTCTTTCAACATTTTTGGGGCTGGGGTGGCTCAGTCGGTAGCGCGCCAGGCTCGTAATCTGCAGTTCCCAGGTTCGAGTCCCAGCTGGGTCAGCGTTGAGATTTATCTCCGCAAAATTCCCCCGCCCTGCCCACGGTCAGTAGGGGACACCGATGGGCTTGGAAAGGCCGCCGTCCGTCGGATGGGACGTTAAGCCGTGGCCCCGTGTACGGGAGAGCCATACCCTGTGCACGTTAAAGAACACGCTGGATGGCCTTGACGGGAGGCTACCATCTGTCTCCCAACAGCTGTTCCAGTGGGTCCCCTCCCCCAACCTTCTCTGAGCCTTCGGGGTCCATGTGACCTGGCCATTGGTGTGCAAAAAAAGTGCCGTTCAGAGGTAAAACAACCCAACTTTCAACATTTAATGAATTATTGGAGTTCAAATTTTTAACAGTTGCACTACCAGTCTTAAGAAATTTATTCAAAACTGATGAATAGTGAAATAATTCTTTACACAAACATTGAAATGTACATTTATTTCATTAAACACTTTGATACACTACTTATTACTAAGTTTCAATTAACTTATTAAGTCAGTTTTTGTGACTGGCATCATTATTGCGAAATATTCAAACTTCCCTAACTCATTAAATATTAAACGAATATTGTTGAAAAATCGAGATATTGATATGTTTGAAATCTTTATGGGCTATCACATTTAAAGTAATATTTAATAAAGTTATAGAGTTTTACATTAGTTTCTCATTCACATAACTTAGGGCTGTTCTTTAATTTTTGAAAACCAGTGTTTTTCCAATCGTTGTTTTTAAAGAAAATATTATTTTGATGGACATTATTCTATTGGACAAATAGAATAATCTGAAATGCTTATAAAATAAAAAAAATGAAAAATAAATACCCCTCAAGCATCTGCTTGCCACAGGGGTCTGACAGGAGCCTGTCAGTTTATATGCCACAGTAGAAGGACTGAGAGGATGGCAGGACCTCAGCAGAAAAACGACACCTACAACCATGCCTTACCCGGGACTCGAACCCAGGTCCCTTAGATCAGTAGCCAAGCGCGCTAACCACTCGGCTATGGGACGGCTGTATGGTATATAAAGCACTTTAAAAATATTTTAGAAAAAGCATGATGTCGGCTCTTTTTATAAAGAACATAGCTTTACAAACAAAAATGGTGTTCTTTCTTAAACATGATAAAAAGGCAAGGAAAAAGTCTGGAGCGACAATTTTTTATGCAATGGATGAGAACAAATCCTCCTATCGATTAGGCTGTTCCCAGTCACGCTGCTTCTTCAAATTCAACCCTATTCTGTGATTAAAGCGATTTCCTCTTTGATGAGCAAGATAGAACAAGATGTCGTTTCAATTTTCATCAAGTCCACAGCGACGCATGCTTGAGCGATATTTAATACTTCGTGAACCAATGAAGCACGGCTCGTAGGATCTTGCTCTTCGAATGGAGAACGGAGGTAATTAGTTTCGACACGAGTAGCGACCTTAGCAGATTTATCAGTCTGAGAAGGAAACTGTTGCCGTAGGTCATTTCAACTCACGAGGTATTTTGTTAATGAAAATGACGGGGATTTAGACACTACTCGATTTCGCACTCAGATGTAACTTATATTTGAGAGTAGCTTGTTATCTATGCATCACGAGAGATTACTGAACAACACTCTGGAAATTTAATTGGAAAAATCATAAATACTTCTGAAAACATTGTTGGGTTGGGTTGTTTTACCTCTGAGCGGCACTTTTTTGCACACAATGGGCTAAATGGCCAGGCCACAAGGACACCGAAGGCTCTGAGGAGGTTGGGGACCCACTGGAACAGCTTTTGGGAAACAGATGGTAGCCTCCCGTCAAGGCCATCCAGCGTGTTCTTCAACATGCACAGGGTATGGCTCTCCCGCACACGGGGCCACGGCTTAACGTCCCATCCGACGGACGGCGGCCTTTCCAAGCCCATCGGTGTCCCCTACTGACCGTGGGCAGGGCGGGGAATTTTGCGGAGATAAATCTCAACGCTGACCCAGCTGGGACTCGAATCTGGGAACTACAGATTATGAGCCTACCGACTGAGCCACCCCCGCCCCAGGGCAGGCCTTGAGTTCTGTCTTCGCAAAATTTCCTGGCCTGTCCTAGGTTCTGTAGGGGACACCGATGGGCTTGGAAAGGTCGCTGTCCATCGGATGGGACGTTAAGCCGTGGCACCGAGTGCTGGAGAGTCCTGTATACTTTGAAGAACAGGCTGGATGGCCTTGACGGTAAGCTAGCATCTCTGTCCTAACAGATGTCCAGTGAGTCTCCTCCCCCTACTTTCTCTGAGGCTTCGGGTCCTTGTGACCTGGCCAGTTAGCCCATTATGTGGAAAAAGTGCCGTTCAGAGGTAAAGACAATCTAACCCTCTGTACACATCATTAAGCAAACTTCCTTATCTATACTACCGAAATTTTTAGATATTTAATTCCAGTTTTCTACGTAAATAAAATAATAAATACTCCCTCAAGCAGCTGCTTGTCACAGAGGTCTGACAGGAGTTTGTTCAGTTTATACGCCATAGTAGAAGGTCTGTGAGGATGGCGAGACCTCAGCAGAAAAAGTGACACGAACATCCATGCCTTACCCGGGGCTCGAACCCACGTCCCTTAGATCAGCAGTCAAGTGCGCTAACCACTCGACACTGGTTTTTAATTGGTATCCAGTTTTGGCAAGGAAAAGATCAGTTCTTTCACGTAAATAAGTTTTTTTTTCATTTTGTGGATTTCTCCTAATAATTTTTTTTTTCCTTTTTAAAGTGAATATCATGAATGAATTTTAAAATCAGTTTTCTTTCTCCGTTATCTCAAGTAGAACTTTTCAATATCAGTCCTCCATAATGCAGTAATGACTGCTCAGTTAACGTATCTTATCAAATACGAGATTTTATCCGCTATCGAAGTTAACATCCATATTTTTTATCCGTTGTCATATCCCTCTAATTTATTTATTTTTATTTATTATTGTATTTTAGTTGTTGTAAATATCTATCTATATTAAGCGTATTTTTGGAAGTGCTGGTGTAGAGATGTGACTCATGAACTATTGTTCGGGTCTGAGCTGACAGACTTGGGAATGCTCACAGGACGGAAAGCACTTTTACGGGGAGCGGGGATGGCTCAGTCGGTAGCGCGCCAGGCTCGTAATCTGTAGTTCCCAGGTTCGAGTCCCAGCTGGGTCAGCGTTGAGATTTATCTCCGCAGAATTCCCCGCCCTGCCCACGGTCAGTAAGGGACACCGATGGGCTTCGAAAGGCCGCCGTCCGTCGGATGGGACGTTAAGCCGTGGCCCCATGTGCGGGAGAGCCATACCCTGTGCATGTTAAAGAACACGCTGGATGGCCTTGACGGGAGGCTATCATCTGTCTCCCAATAGTTGTTCCAGTGGGTCCCCTCCCCCAACCTTTTCTGGGCCTTCGGGGTCCTTGTGGTATGGCCATTTAGCCCATGGTGTGCAAAAAAAGTGCCGCTCAGAGGTAAAACAACCCAACGTTAAAGAACACGCTGGATGGCCTTGACGGGAGGTTACCATCTGTCTCCCAATAGCTGTTCCAGTGGGTTCCCTCCCCCAACCTTCTCTGAGCCTTCGGGGTCCTTGTGGCCTGGTCATTTAGCCCATGGTGTGCAAAAAAGTGCCGCTCAGAGGTAAAACAACCCAACGTTAAAGAACACGCTGGATGGCCTTGACGGGAGGTTACCATCTGTCTCCCAGCAGCTGTTCCAGTGGGTCCCCTCCCCCAACCTTCTCTGAGCCTTCGGGGTCCTTGTGACCTGGCCATTTAGCCCATGGTGTGCAAAAAAGTGCCGCTCAGAGGTAAAACAACCCAACCCCTCCGCTACCGTCCATGGAAGTGACACAATACCTTTATAATACAGTGTATATCGCAGAGACAGATGTGTCTTTCTTAGCATTTTTGTTTTCAATTTTTGAGTTTACACCATAAGTTCGCTGACAATACCTACGACCTCCAGTGATGCCTACTACGGCGCTTTGACATATCGATCACTTAACAGTATGCAATGCAAGCTACACAGCAACGTGCCACCCATCTCAGGAGTCATATAACGGGGAACTTCTCTCGCGTTTCAAATGGGAGCCCAGTCGATAGCGGAAGTGGACTCAAACCGTCATTTCCGGCCTGAAGCATGCGTCCGGATGACCGAGTATCTGTCAGTGAGTAGGGCACATTGCTTTTGAAGAAGCTATTTCCCCGGAGAGTTTGGCACGAAACTATATCCTTATGTGCGTGAGTGTTTGCTCTGGACATAGATTTTGCAACAGCTTTTGTACCAAGAGGATGCAGCAATTATACACTCATCAGATTCAGCGAGAGATAGTAAATAATAACTTGAGTTGTCAAAATTTATGTTTCTAAAGCTTTACCATTATATATATATAAACGATTGTAAGTGATTGACGGCTGACTTACAGGGTTAGGTTGGGTTGTTTTACTTCTGAGCGGCACTTTTTTTGCACATGGCCAGGTGACAAGGACCCCGAAGGCTCAGAGAAGGTTGGGGGAGGGGACCCGCTGGAACAGCTGTTGGGAGACAGATGGTAGCCTCCCGTCAAAGCCATCCAGCGTGTTCTTTAACGTTGGGTTGTTTTACCTCTGAACGGCACTTTTTTGCACACCATGGGCTAAATGGCCAGGTCACATGGACCCCGAAGGCTCAGAGAAAGTTGAGGGAGGGAACCCACTGGAACAGCTGTTGGGAGACAGAAGGTAGCCTCCCGTCAAGGCCATCCAGCGTGTTCTTTAACGTTGGGTTGTTTCACCTCTGAGCGGCACTTTTTTGCACACCATGGGCTAAATGGCCAGGTCACAAGGACACCGAAGGCTCAGAGAAGGTTGGAGGAGGGGGACCCACTGGAACAGCTGTTGGGAGACAGATGATAGCCTCTCGTCAAGGCCATCCAGTATATTCGTTAACGTGCACAGGGTATGGCTCTCCCGCACACGGGTCCACTGCGTAACGTCCCATCCGATGGACGGCGGCCTTTCCAAGCCCATCGGTGTTCCCTACTGACCGTGGGCAGAGAGTTTTCCGGAGATAAATCTGAACACTGACCCAGCTGCCACTCGAACCCGCAGTTACGAGCCTGGCGCGCTACAGACAGAACTCCCCCCAAGTATTGGTGAATAAGGCTATTTTATGCAATAGAGTTCAAAAATAAGCGGATTATTCAGATCCAGTGTCACGTTCGAGGTTGGGTTGTTTTACCTCTGAGCGGCACTTTTTTGCACACCTTAGGCTAAATGGCCAAGTCACATGGACCCCGAAGGCTCAGAGAAGGTTGGGTGAGGGGACCCACTGGAACAGCTGTTGGGAGACAGATGGTAGCCTCCCGTCAAGGCCATCCAGCGTGTTCTTTAACGTGCACAAGGTATGGCTCTCCCGCACACGGGGCCACGGCTTAACGTCCCATTCGACGGACGGCTGCCTTTCCAAGCCCATCGGTGTCCCCTACTGACCGTGGGCAGAGCGGGGAATTTTCCGGAGATAAATCTCAACGCTGACCCAGCTGGGACTCGAACCTGGGAACTACAGATTATGAGCCTGGCGCGCTACCGACTGAGCCACCCCCGCCCCCACGTTCGAGATCATGGGTTGTAATGACGACCTACAAATCAATATGGGAAAGCCTTTACCAGTCCTTTGGTATCTTCATTCCCTGACGGACAGTATTTATCGGACCTTTGGTAGTTTCATTTGCCTACAGGAAAGCCTTCACCAGGCCCTTAATAACTTAATTTCCCTAAGGGAGGGTCTTCGCCGGTCCCTTAGTAACTTGATTTCCCTAAGGGAGGGTCTTCGCCAGTCCCTTAATAACTTAATTTCCCTAAAGGTCTTCGCCAGTCCCTTAGTAACTTAATTACCCTAAGGAAGAGTCTTCACCAGTCCCTTAGTAACTTGATTTCCCTAAGGGAGGGTCTTCGCCAGTCCCTTAGTAACTTGATTTCGCTAAGGGAGGGTCTTCGCCAGTCCCTTAATAACTTAATTTCCCTAAAGGTCTTCGCCAGTCCCTTAGTAACTTGATTTCCCTAAGGGAGGGTCTTCGCCAGTCCCTTAGTAACTTGATTTCCCTAAGGGAGGGTCTTCGCCGGTCCCTTAGTAACTTGATTTCCCTAAGGGAGGGTCTTCGCCAGTCCCTTAGTAACTTGATTTCCCTAAGGGAGGATCTTCGCCAGTCCCTTAGTAACTTGATTTCCCTAAGGGAGGGTCTTCGCCGGTCCCTTAGTAACTTGATTTCCCTAAGGGAGGGTCTTCGCCAGTCCCTTAATAACTTAATTTCCCTAAAGGTCTTCACCAGTCCCTTAGTAACTTGATTTCCCTAAGGGAGGGTCTTCGCCAGTCCCTTAGTAACTTGATTTCCCTAAGGGAGGGTCTTCGCCAGTCCCTTAATAACTTAATTTCCCTAAAGGTCTTCGCCAGTCCCTTAGTAACTTAATTTCCCTAAGGAAGAGTCTTCACCAGGCCCTTAATAACTTAATTTCTCCAAGGGAAAATCTTCACCAGGCCCTTAATAACTTAATTTCTCCAAGGGAAAGTCTTCACCAGGCCCTTGGTATCTTCATTTTCCTTTATGGCTAAGTGATAGACTTTCCAATCTTTGGTATCATTTTTTCTTTTTATGATAAAGGCATTCCATATCTCCTGGTACCTTTTATCTTCCTACGGGAAATACTTTTTCATTACTCTTGTTTACGTCTTTCTCGTTAAGGATAAGGACTCAGACAGAACGAGATATCGGTGTTTAGAGTAGGGCTCGAGCCAACCAATCCAAAATTACGTGCTTTGTCACATACTAACTATATCGACTGACGTTAAAGAGTGACTTACGTTATGACATCAGCGTCTATGATTCTTTGGGGAACTTACGATCACAAATTTTGCAGTGCGACGGCAAAGAAGAAACACAGAGAGCCATCTGTCGGATAAACCAGTTACCATACAATTCTAAAATCAAGTAATAATTTTATGTTTACGATTTTAAACTGTAAAGTGTAAAACCTTTTTTTTTTTCAAACTAGAAACGTAGAGAATATGATAAAAAAAACTGTCCACTGAAAGTATTACAGTGCATTTTACTGATATACCTGCTTATATACGAAAAAAAAAAAGCTTTCGTTAATGAGTTGGTTTATGATCAAATGCAGTCTTGTTCACTTTGAGACTTATAACCTTGTCAGAAGTATACAAAATTTAGGCAGTCTCAATTACACAATGGAATTATCCAAAATAACAGACACGCTAAGTTAGGTAACAGGTAATCCTACTAGATAGGTTAAACCAGCTGTTATGTGCCGAAACTTGAGCAGGTTAAACCATATCGCAAGTAACCAAACTTAAGAGAGATTGAACCTGGTCTCATTTAGTCAAACTTAAGCTAGCACAGTGATGAATTACCGTAAGGGACATGAGGGGAACAAACGTGCAAATACCTTGTTTAACGTGCAAATCGTATGACTATCAGAACACGGGGCCGTGGCTTCAATCCGACGGACGGCGGCCTTTCAGGGTTGGGTTTTTTTACCTCTGAGCGGCACTTTTTTGCACACCATGGGCTAAATGGCCAGGTCACATGGACCCCGAAGGCTCAGAGAAGATTGGGGGAGGGGACCCACTGGAATAGCTGTTGGGAGACAGTGGTAGCTTCTCGTCAAGGCCATCCAGTGTGTTCTTTAACGTACACAGGGTATGGCTCTCCCGCACATGGGGCCACGGCTTAACGTCCCATCCAAGCCCATCGGTGTCCCCTACTGACCGTGGGCAGGGAATTTTGCGGAGATAAATATCAACGCTGACCCAGTTGGGACTCGAACCTGTGAACTACAGATTACGAGCCTGACGCGCTACCGACTGAGCCACCCCCGCCCCAGCGGGGTGTGGGTGGCTTAACCGCTTCGGTCAGTAGGGGACACCGATGGGCTTGGAAAGGCCGCCGTCCGTCGGATGGGACGTTAAGCCGTGGCCCCGTGTGCGGGAGAGCCATACCATGTGCACGTAAAAGAACACGCTGGATGGCCTTGACGGGAGGCTACCATCTGTCTCCCAACAGCTGTTCCAGTGGGTCCCCTCTCCCAACCTTCTCTGGGCCTTCGGGGTCCATGTGACCTGGCCATTTAGCCCATGGTGTGCAAAAAAGTGCCGCTCAGAGGTAAAACAACCCAACCTACAATTTAATACGGTCTACAAATACGGTTGCTAGATGATGCATAAAAAAATGTAAAAACGGGCACACACACACTTCTCAGAAGAAAATGATAAAATCAATTTTAAATAAACCTTTACTTTTGGTTTTAATTGTTGATGGAGCAAATTTGCTTTATTTGCCGAAACGATATATTTTTAAATCCATACATGTGTATGGGGTTGGAAAAGACCGCCGTCCATCGTGTGGGACGTTAAACCGTGGCTCCGTGTGCGGGAGAGCCATACCCTGTGCACGTTAAAGAACACGCTGGATGGTCTTGACGGGAGGCTACCATCTGTCTCCCAACAGTTGTTCCAGTGGGTCCCCTTCCCAAACCTTCCCTAAGCCTTCGGGGTCCTTGTGACCTGGACATTTAGTCCATAGTGTGCAAAAAAGTGTCGCTCAGAGGTGAAACAACCCAACCGGGAGATCCATACCATGTGCACGTTAAAGAACACGCTGGATGTCCTTGACGGGAGGCTATGATCTGTTTCCCAACAGTTGTTCCAGTGGGTCCCCTTCCCTAACCTTCTCTGAGCCTTCGGGGTCCTTGTGACCTGGACATTTAGCCCATTGTGTGCAAAAAAGTGCCGTTCAGAGGTAAAACAACCCAACCCACACATGTATATTTGTAAAAACTAAAAGATAGACTCGAGGAGACTGCTTCCTGTGAATCCATTACGAAGCCTTGAAGCACCTGACGTTGATTAATTGGAGACCGAAACTTTGCCAGAATGTCGAACAAATATTTAACGAAATCTATTGTTATTTGAAACCAGAAACAGCGGATATTTTTTCGTTTATTTTCAATTCACGTCAGAAAAAAAAGGATTTTCCGGGCCAAAAATGAACTCGTGGGAGAACTATTTAGAATCCTGATTATCAAGGAAAATGTTTTGTAAATCCATGACAATAGACTTAAATTAGAGATCGAACTTGGGAAGGCCAAGTTAGGAACTTGACACTGCTTGACCAGATTGCCCATCGCAGGAAACAAACATTAAAAAAATGCAGTTGAAGCTAGAATAATCACTCTTTATTAAACGAGTTCATGCAGGCAACTCCAAAATTACTTAATAAACACAAGACGTCTTGGACGAGAAATAGAGCAACTCGCAAAAATATCAACACTTACGATGTGGATACAGTTGCCGACTTGGTTTGTCTGCCAGCTTGGCGTCTATCTGCCAAATAAATCGTCGAACTGTTACGACTCGAGGAGACTGCTTCCTGTGAATCCATTTACGGGGCCTTGGAACGCTTGACGTTGATCAATTGGAGACCGAAACTTTGCTAGAATGTCGAATAAATATTTAGTTGGCTGGAAAAGCGGTCCCCTTGGTGCTTTCCTTTCAAATAAATTTGTTTTAAACAAAAGAAAAAGGTGATGAATTGTTGGAAAGGTTCGGTACTTTCCTTTAAATTCTTTGGAGAAAATAAATTATTCCTGTATAATTTAATGTTTTTTTTTTCCGCCGGTGTTTTATTTTCTATCTTTTTTTTTCACTTCCAATGAAGCACATTCGGTTGTCTCTACTGGGACTATTATTGCGATTTTTACTGTTCGCGAGTCACTTTACTTTGTTGAGTTTCTTGCTTGAAGTGTCGGATTTAATACTTAACTTCCCGGCAAATCAGTGGCATGAGAAAACGATGCAATTTCTGTGTCTTGAGGTTAATTTAAATTTTTATTTAAAGTAAAAAAAAAGCTACGATTTCACGAAATATACTGTTTAATAATGGAATTGTTAATCTCATAATGTATATGGAATAAATAACAATTAATTTTAAATAAAGGAATTGGTTTATGTTTGATATCGTAGATCGTATAATCATATTTGATGTACCGGGTAATAATTTTACCCCTAACCATCTCCATCCTAAAGATATGCCTATTTGGCATGAGTAAGAACAAAATATATAAGTAAACCACCCTTAGGTGGGCCCCTAAGGGCAAACATAAGAAAAGCTAAAAATAGCAGTAAAATTGTATAAGAAACCTAAAACGGGTAGGTCTCCTCAGAGAACGCTACCGTTTTAGGCCTCTTGTACTTGTTCAAAACAGTATGATCGTAAAGAATCAGAGAAGAAATAATCTCATTGGGATTATTGCTTACAGCCTCAAAAAATCTTTTGAGGTGCGTTTTATATGTGTATATATATATATGGTCGATGCCCAGGTCTTTATGGAGTTGTCTGTTAGTGATAAACCAGGGGGCATCGACCGCAG